>LUCH01005772.1:9702-36913 GCA_013368495.1 Paragonimus heterotremus | reverse complement strand
TTCAAATCCGAATAGTATGGAAGTTAGTGTTAATGGTTGGGAATCGCTTGCTACGTTGTCTCTGAAAATATCACTTCGTCTTCTAGTCTTGTTCGGCTTATTTGCTTTACAAGCCATCTGAACATATTTCAAATTAACACGTTCTGTGATAATAGGCTAGTGGAGAGTGTTAAATTCGTTGCTTATAAAGGTACAGTTTGTCATTAGCTAACACATTCACTAGTCCCATTTTAAATTAGCACATGTTTCATCTTACACATTTAGATAGAAATGTTAGTGATGGTTTCAGCTGAATTGACACAACTTCACGAGAAATAAATCATGCAGATACTCTTCACTAATCCGCTGTTGGTATTGAATATATCGACCACGACGTTTCGGTTAGCAACCGAGCATAAGTAAACGCACTTTATTTTGCTACAATGAGAATTCAGGTTTCAGTAACCTGGTATAGCGCAGAATATGAACAACACATTTTCCGATGTGTTCGTCAGGGTTTAGGGTTTATGTCAGTGATCAATATTTTCTTTCGAAATGTATCTATCATAACATCCATTTCTAACAGGAAAGTGATGTGTTCACATATATAATCACAGCGTGATCAGGGTGAACTGATGACCGTGGAGGAACAGATAAATGTATAAGCTGGAGCTTGTTATGAAGGTTGCATTGATAGGTTATATGCGGCAGGACAGCAGAGGACCGATCAAAACCGCACACTGCAGTACGTCAAATATCTAGTCCATCCAGCTCACCTCTGAATATAAGCTCACCTACTAATATCTCTGTGTATGTGACATAAAATTGTCCTCTTCTTGAGAATGCGCCAATTATTATTTGATTTATTACCACTGTCAGTTTTCGCAGACGGTCTTACATATAAGTGACGGAAAGATCATCATACAACTTTTCCACATGTTCAATATTCGTCGACAGCGGCCGTTTATATTTGGATAAACTATCATTTTATAAGGTCACTAGATGGAAATTATTCTTCTCGCACTACGCATACTCAAATTTGTTTGATGAAGCAAATATACATTGGAAAACAAACATTTTTACGTTTTTAACGTTTATATTTTATGTGACCTGATACTGTGCAGATGCGATATTTTCAAGGTCGTTTTACACAGGTTCACTTCACTTCGTATAAATAATATTATGCTTTATTACGCATTGACGTAGGAATATTTGATACCGTATATTCTCGGCTGCTTGAATATAGGTGTATCAATGCCTGGTCGTCAGCAACTCGCTCAAATATTTATACTGTCATATGATCTAAAAGTTTGACACTGGGCTATCCAAATCGACGTGAAACATGTACATGTTAACTATGGATCCAGTAGTGCTGAGTACATTCAGGACGTATAGTAACATTAGTCTGCAATAATCGTGGAATGTAAGACTCCATCAAAAACCTCGATGAATCCTTCCGAATTTTGAAGCCAATCTAATAGTACCGAAATATGATATAGATACGATTCGCTCAAAGAGTTTTACCTAGCGTACACTTTTAAGCATAGTTAGTCGTGTTGATGAGAGATAATGTAGCTCTCACGTTCTCCGGATACAGTATCGTACATATACGTTTCTTCAATGATGCTTACACGACCACTCAAATACGTGAGTGTTCTGACGACTACATTTCCGCTAAAGACAAACCTGTGATTCAAAATCTGGGATTTGGCTGGTGTGAAATAGCAACAAAACAGCACATCCAAATTTGGCAAGCGCTTTACTAGGGCAAGATCGATTACTGAATCCGAATGCGAAATCTTTGAGTTCTTGGTATAGTTTCGCAGTTCACCTGGTATCTCATTTTATTAGGTTTTCTCTGTCACTGATTTAGAGGCAGGCGAGAAGGACTTCCAGAACGTCCTGGTGACCTACGCTAACCTCTTGTACTTAAATCTGTTGAGAACTTAGTAATATATGTCCAGAAGCTGATGAGTGCAACTTTTGAATCAAAAACCAAGGACGTGAGTTACACACTACTACTCGACTACCTTCGTGGTGACTGTGCCGCTCACATCTACTGTAGGTTCATTGGAGTATCTTTAGAACGGGAACATGTGCGAAACCTGTGGTTTGGGTGGTTGGTAGTCCATGATTCTTTGTTTCGAAACGTAACCCACAATCACTGAGCGCTAGATAAGCGCTACCACGACACCTTTACCGACGTCAAGTTTACACGCAACATATATGAGACTCACACGCTGAACCAATTTTACTCCTTATTGCAGAAAATATCACCTCTAAACTAATCGTTTATAGAGTGTACTTTCTAAGAATTATATTCATTGTGTTAATATCTGGTAAAGCAAAAAGATGATTGCCGAATATTCCTGCCACATGAGCGTCTGAAGAAAATGTTGCAAGTGTTTGGTAACTTAGTCAATACGTATTATAGATTTATTTGTGTCAGTGTAATGTTATTACGATGTATTACTGGGCTAATTAGTAATCGGGGGCATGCTGAGAAGTTGCTTGAGTTAAGCAACTCATTGTATAATTAGACCAGTGAAATTTCAGCTGGCACGATCTTGACTGCTCCAAGTTCGAAGTTTATGGCTCCTGACAATAAATATATATGAGTCGAAGGAAAGTTAACTACAAACTTGAGACGGCAAGAAAGTAGAGGTGGAGTATCTCGTTTTTTCGGTGATTCACGTAATACAATTACTGCAGAACCAACTGTAAAATAACCGGCCAGGTTTTTAACCTGATGTGTCAGTTTAGATATCTGACATGCAGTAACCCCACGCCTCTCTCAAAGATATTATGAATAATATTGTGACAGTCTAGATAGTCACCAACCACACCCACAAATAGCAAGCAACACTTCGCACCAGAATTCCTGGTGATGCTTCAAGCCGGATTAATCTATTTTTCAGGTCAAGTAAGTATATTATTAAGGCGTCATGATGGTCATTGTGGGCAGATGGTATATACAGTTATTACGTAAACGTTGTACGACAGAAAAAGCGAACCAAATATTGTGTTAATAAACAGCACTAAGATGAACATGTGTTGAGTAGAACTGGTTTGGTTCAACCCATTCTCAACGCTTTCTGCGATTCGTTTTACATTTATCTCTCTACTTATTGATAAACATCGATTTCGGGTTGTTCTTTTGAATGCTGTTCACAGATCAGTTTTATTATTAATCTGGATGTGCTCAGTGAGTAATTCTTAAACAGAAATTGGGATAATCTGTCTAAAAGTTCTCCGAAAGAGTGTCTTCAATTTAAATTGTCTCCTTGAGACTATCCGCTAGCTTTCCGTATTCCACAGATTGTGTTGCAATCCACACTTAGTACGTTCGAAATTTTCTATCCCACTCTGTTTAATGCCAAATGAATTGAATTGAAAAGTTACATAGTCCCATTTTCCGTTACAGGCAAACTGGCGCCTATTCTGAAACCGCCATATGGTCTTGTAGGCAAACGTCTTCAGGCAATCGCTTTATTTTAGTAAATTGCTTAACACTAATTGTATGCCATGCCGTGTGCGTTTTATCGTATATCTACCGGTAAAGCGCTGAGTGTTATACTGTTTTCGTTTGTGTGGGGCAATGTATTCACTCTACACAAACTGGCCTTTTCAAGTTCAGTAATAATAAACTTCACGTTGAACATATCGACTAACTTGTCATAGAAGAGTACGTTCGGGAAGACTGGCAGATTTTCAACTCTACATTTTAGAGTATAAGCACTGTCAAAGCACATAGTGGCCAAAATACCAGGCACCTTAACGTGTTCATCAAATACATCTAGAATACTGTCCGCATGAACATACTCATGAAAAATGCAGGGCCAACAACCATCAGCAGACTAATGTTGAGCTGTCCGGAGGAAAAGTACACTAAGATTTAACCAACAGCGGATCTCTCGACCAGACTGCCTAGTTGTTAGGACTTCTCTGTTTGAACCACAGCTGTTCTAAGTTGGTGCAAAATATACCAAACCGCAAAATACCTTGAGATTGCATACTGCGTACTTGTCACACACATAGGCGCTGACCTTTCCATCGAAGACTTGTAACCAACCACGTTAGTCACACAGGGCATGTTTCCTCTACTTACGTTATCTTTTCCTTGATGACAAGTTTGAATGATTGCCATGGACTATATCCCGGTCTAGATCAACCTCCTTTGGTAGATCCCCAAATCACCGTGCAAATTCTTTCACAGTCTCATACAGGGCACGTTGGACATCTCGGAAGAGTATACCTCGCCAAAATGGAACGTGAACATGACAACTACTATTCATTGGCCCAAATGAACCAGGGACTCCGTGAAACACCTTGATTTCAAGTTGGCCGAGTTTCTTTTGAACCAAGAACTGTGTAGAGTCCCCCTCGCGTCTCTAAGCGTTCTGTTGTCTGGAACCAGATCAATCGCCTTTTCACTTTCCCTTGTTTGTCAGAAGGGATTTTACTTGGTGATCGATAACTGGTGTTTTTGACATTCACTAGAGATTCGCTTTGTTTGCTTCTCGCGACGGAAGTTACAGTCAGAATAATAGTGTCACACATGATCACACATAATCCTCTCTGCACAGCACTGGTTTGCAGCACTCCCCGGTCGTCTTTTACGCTTGCCAAAGCATACATTCGAACGTTTTCACAGACAGGTAACAACCGGAAAAAGTATGGTCGGTTTTTCTTTGGCCATAGATACCTTATTCTCTTCTGTAGAATGGCCCACATACTTGAAAACTATCATTCACATGGAAGATGGTTAACGTTTTCATTTACATTCCTTGCCAGTGCATTAAATTCGGTTGAAACAGTTGCATTCTTGAAATTCTCAGCACGGTGTATTGTTCCCGACGAGTATACAGACATCGTGGGGACAACTTACTGTCAAGCCGCCGGATAGGTTCCGGCTTACTACAGCTTACTTCTGACAGTTGGCATCGAAAGTGAAGCGTGACCTGGTTGCCCAGCCACCTCTCCTTCGTCAACTTTCATAGCAGGAAAGTATACCAAAGTATACATTGAGGGACCATCAGTATACTGGTGTGGACGTGTTATTAGACAGTTGACTTCGAAATATTGTGTGTGTGGACGATACCGCTATATTCCATCAGAGTCCGTGGAGATTCCGGATTAAAGTCTATAATTCCACACTATGGAATTATCTTCGTACCGCTTTGCAAGATATTGCTGGTAATCCACCGGAGGCAGCCAAGAAACTTTTGTGGAGGGGGGACTTCATTGGCACTGCTAGAGTGTCCGATTATGTGACAAAGCGAACGGTGTCTGTAACCATGCACCAATCCTGGTGCCGACAAGACAGCAGTCGTCTGCAAAAGGCGAGTTGCGTGAGATCACTGTAGGAATGGTTTTATTTTAAGCGAGTGAATTATGACCCACCTACATATGGAGTGCTTACAAAATGTATTCATCGGACACCGGAAACTTCGATGCAATAGCACCACATTAACAATGAAAATGTTTGTTGGCGTGTCTTAAAAATGGCTAGAATCTATCAACTCACAAGCTTAAAGACCTCGTCTCACAATCATTGTTGGTCCGGCCTTATCACATAAGTGCCGGTTGGATGGTTTATGAGTTGTAAGCGAGGGTGGAACGAACGTTTGGTTGCCAGCGCATGACAACCCTGCGGTATGGAGACTGTTGAGACAATTTGTCTGAGTAGGGTATTCCCGATTTCCTGGCTGGAATACAGAAGATGATGATCACGCTTCAGTAGGGAATATGTATGGTATGCCGTAAATCAACCCTTCGTTTCCGTTCACGTAATGTGGCATATTTCCTAACCCAGGTGACGTTTTCTAACTTGAATATACGCGTGTGCAATGGAAATGTTACTTGGTGAGTTTAGTCAACCGGCGGTATGATGAGGCGTACATAGAGGAACAGGATGAATTAGCATTCCAAATATTTTAACTGTAAACAACTGATAAAGTACCACAATCATGGTTCAAGTTGACCGAATGCGTTCAGTCGCACAGATGTTTATTTGTTGCTTAAAGCACAATAACGTTAATAATACGTCCAGTGCTGGACGAGATACGTCTAATTAACCATTAATTGTGCTGTTAACTACAATATAATCATTTTATGATGTCTCCATTAACGTCTGCCTATCTTGATGTTGTTCTCATCCGACGCAACGCCAGCTCAAACTGATCAATAAGGCATACATTATACTGCCAATCTTATGTCTAGATTCATCCGAACGAATTCATCATACCAGCTCAGTGGGTCTGAGAGTGCAAACGAACAGATTAAACGAGAGCGAAAATACTGTTACACCAAAGAGCGCACTACCTGAATTAGATCAGCAAACACTAATTTCAAACATCCCTGTAATAGACGTTTTTCACAAGCGCGTGACTAACCTCTCCGAACGCAAATCCGCTTACACTTTACACAGTGTATTTTATCTATCGGGATAGGTCAGCGAATACTGACCTACTTCGTTAGTCGGCCGATGACGGAAGGTCACGTATGACCTTAGGACTTCACAAGGAGCCTCGTGTTTTCATTTCCTATGTACACTTGCTATTATGAATAACGTATTTTGAAAATGGCATGGGAACAAGTGAACGTGATACGGAAACGTTTCAGGGTGGGAAATGTACAGACTTACTCAATATTATTTCTTCCTACCCATTATGAAAGAGGGTTCCAAAACGCTTGCCAAGTTTGTAGAATGAACAGTTTTGTCCTCAGAATTGTTGGAAAGTTGAGGAGTCTGAGACTGAATTCCTGTTACTATTATGTTTAGCTTTGTGTGGTTAAAATCTATCACTCAATATAGAGTAAGGTCAACTGCCTCAGGAAAACAAGTGCAAATATTTCATATTTTGATACACTGTGTTCTAGATGAGAGCAACGCATGGGTGTTAGTTTACCTATCTATCTTACCTACTGCTAGCCGTGAACATGTGCAACAAGCCGTTTACAATGTTCGAAATCAACTAAATTTTTATGAACCCATCATAAAGTAAAACTTTAATATTACTGTCGCCCATCTAGGATTCGATCTTCAGAACCGAATTATGAAAGGCAGCAGAAGAGTAACGCAGTTTTCCTATGACACCAACCAACGTGCCTACGAAGAGCTTGCGAATGATATTCGACTAGATGTGAGTGAACGTTGCCCACATGGTTTGTTATCTGCGCATAACTTTTCCACTTGAAGTTGGTTAGGACCTTCCAAGGGTCTAGCGGGCCGTTTGAGAAAGATTTCAGTGAGAAAAGCTTACGAATTTCAAAATTTAGCTCCTTCAGAAGGTGCCTTAATCTCGGGGCTCTCAAGGTCGTTAGAAGAGGTTCATATATTCAACATGTATGGATACACTACATACGCCGTAATCAATTATAAGTGACTTAGGGTTTCATCAGTCAAGTTCTCGATTATTTCTGCAGAACGAAATATTACTCCTCAGGTTATTGCACAAAATGTTGAGTATCAAACAAAAGCAGTTGAGACCATCTGGTGGACTGTAACACTTCTGCGATACGTGATGCCATTTAAATGATAGTGGGCCAAACAAGCTTGATTCACATAAAGGTGAATGTGTGTAAAATTCGAATTCGAACTGAAGTTATCTACTCCCACAAAGAGAAACAATGCATACTACTGCATTTTTGATGGAGCTTGTCTAGATCTCCGTTCGATGGCTGCGGTTGTTGCTGAACTTTCATGACTTTTCGAGGAACTTTGTTGAAACTCCATAAAATTATGCCCATCTTGAACAGAATTAAGCAACAACAGAAATAATAGAACTACTTGCTGATTATTGTGGATATTAAAGTGAACCAAATCCATTGTTCTATTTCCTACGTTGAATGATCAGTTTCAACAATAAAAATGATGTTCAAAACCAGTAAATTCACTCTGGAAAACATTATGGTTACCACACTTGACTCTTAGCCGCTGTTCCACTCGTTAACTACGCTAACATGAAAACGTATTTTTGCCATTTTCAGACTGTCGGAAATATTTCTTTGAACAAAAATTTGGTATTCCATGCCTAGTTCTCAACTTAAATTTGTCAAGCACGCGTTAGCGAGTTACAGACAGGCAGTCTCCAGAAATACAAATTCGTTATTCTATGATCGGCTGTACTAATGATATGATGCGGATTTTGTCAGTTAGCAGGCAGGCAATAAGAACCTAATTATGGGAAGCATAGCTATGCAGATGTAACTTCCAAACTGAAACACCCAACACAACATGCGTTTTGTGAGCACCACAAGGCCATCATTAGGTAAACATGAACACAAGTTCAGTAGGAATATTTGTAACGAATCCTGTGTCGCGGAACATTTTTGTTGAATTCGTAAACATTTTGGATACATAGCCTATATTGTATCAACATAAAGTGGTATGACAGACTTTTAATTTTAGATGAGATCCATTTATGGAAAATCGGGACTTTCGCTTGATTCAAACCAGCGAGACAATGGAAAAAGTGAGTAGCCGAGTCCAAATGTAAAGTTCTCGAGCTTCTGGCATGGTTGATGTCTCAACTGGTAGAGCGATTGCCACGTTCGGGCACGATGTTTCTGTCGTTGGTTCCAATCTAAATATAGACTTGACATTTCACAATGGAGTTACATCTAATTTAAACAGCCGACAGTTTACTAAACGCATATATCCTTGTGTACAACGTGGAACTATGTGACGTAGTGGTATGAGGTGCCTGTTTAAGGTTTATCAACCTGACCTTCTCTATAATACGTACGCATTTCAGGTTCACCACGATAATTATTAACAGTTGAAACGTTTCAAGTAAATATTGTTAAATATTCGTAGAACTCTTTAAAAGAATACATTACCCACAGTAAATTTTTACGTGCTATTGTGATGAATATTCAACTTTACTACTTTGATCATCTGGAATCCTGAATGTTCCAGTACACTCAGAATGTACGTTAAAAGTATTACCAATTAAACACTCAACCGGGCCGCATTTTAAAATCCTCTCTTCTCTTTTACTATGTAGTTCAGCAAATACTGGATTCCTGCACTTCGCGTAATCTACGCTATTGAGCCAGTTGCTGTTGCGTTCGATAGGTTTGATTTTGGCAGCAACTACTGGTTTTCTTCAGATTCGGCACATTTAAATGTGTTTTATCAGTGGAAAGATGTTGACCTGACGGACTGGGACATAAGTAGGGTTGTAAACGGTCTGACAAAACGTAATCAACAACCTTCGCATAACTATATAGAACAAATTGAAGGTGAGTATTGTGGTACATTTTTTTATTTCATGTTGGAATATTCCGTTGTTCACACGTGTGTCCTGAGGAAGAAGGATTCCCTTTCTAATTTTGCTTTCGTGTACAATGACACGTTATTTTTTGTTGACAAGCAAAGGCGTCCGAGATGGTAGACATTTCATTGGGTTTAAAACCTCATGGCGTTTGAAGTGGCTACCAACAACTGACCTTAAAGATCATCACAAAACACAATTCCCAAAAATCTTTGGGTTCCTGGTCGATGTTTGTTGGTGAAGCAATCTGGATTCGTTTTATTGCTGCCGGTATGAGAATGAACACAACAACTTGCAATACACCATAGTTTGAGGCTATCCACTGATAAACTTGAAGGCGTATGTTTTACGAAGTTTACAAAACTGAGAATAAAGACATAAGAATTGGATAGGAAATACGTAGAATATACAAGTAGTGAAAGATAAAAAGGAACATAGGTCCACAATACACCTGGGTAGAATAAGACACTCAAATTGAAACCGTTAAACCAGTCCCATAGCTTGTAGTAAAAAAGCAAGCATTAAGTATCAAATGTGTCATTAAACGTTGTTGTAAAATTAAGTTATTTGTTCTGTGCCGTTCAAGGTCACGCATGAAACAGTTGGACAGCCGACTAAATCGAAGGTGTTGTGATGTATTAAACGTACATTTATTGGTAACAAACACGAAACTGATGCAAGGTGGTATGCCGTTTGCAGGTAGGAAAAGTATTACAAGATCAGAAAGAGTCAGAAAATTTAAACAAATAAAATCTAACGGGAGGAGCGAACTATGGTTGAACAATGTGTACAAATCAAGCGAGAGTTGGGCGAACCTTCACGTGATAACCGACTTGAACTGCGATGCAAACCTTATCGAGAACCAGCGGAACAGAATTATCAACGACGGTCTGTTCACCGCGGTCGACAACCTTGTGTTCCGGCAAGACGTTCACTGTTCACACAACTCCGTAGTTAAGGGCGTCTATATGATCTTCGGTCATATTTAGCTCGAAGGCCACTAACGCTGTAGTACACACGCTAATCTCATCATTAGCGTAATCAGGAGGACGATATGTTTAGTTAAGAACATAACCCGTCTAGTGCTTTCGCACAAAACGGACAAGCTGAAAGTGTTTTCTCACTTCATGGGTCGTGATCAATTGTGGGTGGTGTTTAGCCTCGAATGCCCTGGGTCGATTGTTCACAATTATAACTGAAGATCACAGACATGACCTCAAATTTGGAATTAAAATCTTTCTACTAATGTACGTCGAGAATGTAAACAAATTGTGTGCTCATTTTTTATTGCTTGTCAGAAATTAGTGTGAGTTCGTTAAAATAAAATTGAGTCTAGCTGTACGCGTCTGTCAGATTGTAGTGTTGCGGTCTGTCACTGAATTGGCAAAATGTTTGACAGAATTATCACATCCAGTGTACCGGCAGTAATCAGTCATAAACAAGGCAAGATTGCCAACTAACCATGTGAACGTTAGATTAATGGGACGGATTTGAGAAACTTACTGCGAAACAGTTCTAGGAAAAATGGGGGAATGCAAGTGATCAGAGTTTTATACCATTGTTGTTAGATTTAGTGTTTCTCATAATTATTGCAATTCAGTATATAGATGTGAATTTTTGTACAGCAATTACGTCAACCAAGATATAATCGACTGCAATCGTTTACAAACTAAAATGAGGTATTGTTAAGTATTTTCAATATTATTCTATTCATGTCAATAATTTGCATCCTCATGAAATAGCTTCGTCTAATTCCCATAAGTCTAAGTAGGCGAGGTTGAGAAACCTATTCTAGTTCGTGTTATAATACTTCACTTACGCTCTGTAAAATCGGCTGACAACCGGAATACGGTAAATAGTTATATAAAAGGTTCAGTGGTGTAAACTATTTAGCGGAAAGCATGTAAATACTTGATCGAACGTCGTTGATGGACTACATCGAACTTCACTGTGTAGTTCTTCTTCTTTGGGGTGCACAAAAATGATAAATTTTTCCTATGATTTACGAAGATTAGAGTCCTTAAAATTCTCATACAGAATGTTATTTCATTCAGGTGTAACTTGTGATACGGAATGATCTGCAAAATGTTTATCTTTCAAAGCGAAACTTTTGTTGCTTCTTCCCAATGGACTACAATGACGTACTGATAAACGTGATAAGATAAACAATGTTGTTTCATGTCATTTGGTCAGAGCAATATTTCGTATAATTCGCAAGCAACAGTTAGACTGCAGACTAATATAGTGTTATTTTGGCACGCCCCCAAATACTTTTATTGTTTATCGTAAACATGATATACTTCCAACTCCAACCTGACATAGCACACAGTCCTGATTTAGTCGTTGAACACAGTAGAATAATAGCATAATACTCTCCGATGGCCCTAACTGCATTTTTGTTTTTCATACACTACCATTTGTATAATTAGACATCGAGAATATCGAAGCGCCGATATACGAAAAACGTGAGTCATACTCATGCGTACAATGAGAGCAAATATCTCTGCTGAACGCATATTTTTAAAGTATTTAAATGCCCATAAATTGATTTGAAGAAATTTTCGCTCGTGGTTGAAAATATCATCCTCAGCCATCTTGATAGTCAATCAGTTGAACGTGATTCTGATCTTCAATTGCTTTTGCTTTGAAAGTAAATCCATTTTTCCTTCGAATTCATAAAGGTGAGCACAGTGAAATTCCACGTGCTTGTTCTGAACCAGAAACGAGTGAACTGACAGGTGAGTCAGCTCGACTTTTTCATTGCTGTGTATTCAGATTTGTGTTAATTTCAGTGGAATTAGTCATTTTACTTCATGCTACACACGGAAATGTTGAGTGGGAATTGAAAATTTCATTCAACTCCCACTGTCACAAATGGGCTTGGTAGACTAGATATGATAGCCTGTACAGTTGGCGAACCAGCTTGGGCATTCATCAACGACAGCTGAAATAAGTAGTGGGTAAACCGGACGCATGTGGATTTATTGTTGGCAACGAGTTACTAATCACCTACGAAGCAGATACCTGCGAGAAATCATGCCGATGGGGTTTTCCCGTTGGTGCAATCCAGCATTCGGATGTGTTAATTGTATTTCGAGAAGCGTAAACTGCAGGCTATAAAACCTGTCACAATATGCAGAACAGTCCGTTAATTAGTCGCCCAGAAGCTATCTTTCGGTAATTGTTTGTACTTATGTTAGTTGGTGTTTTGAAACTGACGCAGACCTATCCTCATGTCAAAATGAACCATCTACAAAAACAACGACACTTAAATGGGGTGAAACGTAAACCGCAACACAAACCTCCACCTAATGTTTTCACAAATCTTGGAATGCTAAATACATCAAGACAATGACAAATAGATTGGACAATGAAACAGGATAAATAAACTAAGATTTTTGGTTCAGCGTGACAGTATGAAATGGCACAGTTTGTACAATCTGAGCCCCATAAAATAAGGGAATTATTATTTTTACGTTTTAGGGAAAGATGTTGACCACATTTCTGTTTCCTTGCTGCAGAAAATTGGATTGTAAGATATGATAAAAACACGGCCTAAAATGATGAGATAATCATGCAATATTCATGCGTTTCATGTCGTGGTTATTTCCAAGATATCGTCGGTTATACGTTAACCTTGGGTTTTCACCTGTGATTTAAACGTTTTTCACCCGAAGTACTGAATAATCATCAGCACGAACCACTGGTTTGAACCGCTGCATTTACTAATATGTAGGTCAACAGATTTATGATCCAATATGAGACCCATTAGTGGATTCAAACCAGCGACAGAAACAGAATACATTAAGGCAACAAGCGTTCAACCAGCTGAGCGAATAAGCCACGCCAGTAGCTCGGCACATTCAAATTCAGGCCCATTCGTCCGACTCTTTCATACGAAGTCCACCGAATGATTCAGGGGATTGACTGTCCCCGAAGGATTTCTCGAACATTTTGCGCTGGTTGAAATCTAGCCGAAGCGCTGATTTTTTCACAGTTGAGTCTCATCTAATATATCATTACCACGCTTTAACGACTTACATATGAACAAGCCGAGAAAAATTGAATCTCTCAGAACCTATGCCTTTAGATTACAATGTGACATTGTGACGTGTAAATGTACATGTTTAGTGGCCAATCGAAATTTTCTGGTATCGTAAGACGCAATCGGGAGGTGAAATCTCACAACCTGATCTCAAAAACGGTATCTATCTTAGAATAGTCTATTCAGTTTGTTACAGAGTGACCACATCTTACTTGGCTGCTTCCTTGAGGCAGGTGAGTAGTAGACCTTACTATGTAATTTGGACTTATTAATGACGTACGGATTTTCGTATTTAAAAAATGTGAACTTTATAGATTTATAACTTTTACGATGAAAACAAAAACAATCTTATGTTGTAAGTTCTTTGAACAAAGGTATGATTCTGTTAAACCATGAAACTTGTTAACACTTTAGAAAACATTCACTGAATGCTTACTATGATCTCAACAATTTTGAAATAAGCAATATTCGTTGTACCTTATGTAAAGCTTCAGTCCTACTGGAGTCCGAAGTTAGAGTAGTGCTCCTTGAGATGTCGTGGTGCAGTAAGCTTCAGCATACTTGTCTTCGGAATACATAATGTGGGATATCGCAGCTTAGTACAACCTAAATATTTAGTAGTCTAACTGCTGTGATCTTTTGGTATTTAAGTGAAGTTTAGATGAACCAAAATTTATAATAATTTGCTCGTCCAAAAGTCCGGCTTTTCTTATGTAATGACCGATCTTGTCAATAGAATAAATCAGCCTCTTGAGAGGATGGCATTTTTTGGATTTCCAGTTTGCTAATGTAGCATTCACAAACATACCGATCATGTCGGATCTGTTTTACTTGAATTCAGTCGTACAAACAGCTATCTCCCGCTAGTCATAACAGGCTTTTACATTTACACAAATCACAGTCTACAGCGGAAAGATTGTATTGTTGATAAGTGCGAGATAAGGTAGCATGTGTCCGTCATAATACAAGAGCAGTTTTGATAAGTGCTCGTAAGTTGGTTAAAACTTCGACGGGTGTTGAGCACATTGGTATCTCCATCCCAACATTATTGATAAATCAAGGTTTTCACTAACTGTCTGGACAATTCCAAGTTTCATTCCGCACCACGTAAGTTGTTCTCTTTTGCTTCGATGTCGCGGTGCACACAGGCAAAATTAACCGATAGATTCAGTTCACAATTTCCCCCTCAGAACAGGCATAACTGATATCTTCGTAGCGCTTTGTGATCCACGATCACCCGACGGAGTTCATTTGACTCTGGCTCGACCATAAAAATGTACATTTAACTAAAACGGAACAAACTGATAGACCATCATTTCGTTCATAGTGCTGTGTATTATATTCAGCCTGACGTTAACTTTTCGGATCGTCGATGAAGATGCTGACCGTGAGAAGACTGTTCAAAATAAAATCTCAAACACAAACCAGAGATTTCTCAAACATTACGATTGCTATTGTCCAGATTGTGTCCAGAAAAACCACGACTTTAATAGATCAGTGAGGCAAAAACTTACCTTTCCAAACGGTTTATCTGTCTCAAGGTTCTAAAGTTATCATCGGAAAAAAGTTGAATAAATTTCTCCAAATCTGCCGTTGTATCCTTATCTTTCTAAGGAGTAGTAAACCATGTTCCTTAGCAAAGACACCATGGCAATGTGCCGTTTCCTCTGTCTGCATAACAACGAAACGATAATGGTGTAATAAAGATAAAACACACAATCATCTTACTGACAGAGATACACTACCAGGACGTATTGGCCGAGAACAGATAGTTGACAATCGGTCGGATACAGTATGGTTAATACACTGCGGTGACCGTGCTGTCGGTCAGTTTCAACAACCTGTCTGGAGTGGTTGTCAGTTGTTGTGACAATGATTGATATATATATATACATATATATATGGGTATCCGGAGGTCCGCAAATACTTGGTATTAGCAGTTCTAGAGACACATCCCCATATAGCTCATGAACAGTGAGAGATACTCAAGAGCATTCTTCAGAAAATGAGGTAATCTCCTTCAATAATATGTTTTGTCGGTTGGACATATTTCTCATTCAAAGCATCGAATCGATCAACTACCGAGTTTAAGGCATAAACAGGAATAGAAAACGGAACAGTTAGAATCCGACGACCTCTTCAAGGAAGTTCACGATAATCGTGCGATGTCATAATCACGGTTCTTATCCGGCTTCTGCGCACAAGAACACTTGGGCTGGCTTTGTCACTTTAAGCTACACATATGTGTACTGATATTAGTACTTCACGCTAAGCTGTTAGTGAAGCATTTCAGAGTATGACGTCACGCTTCTTGTAAAACAGTTTTTGTTTTGAACGCAACAGTAGTGATATTTTATAGCTCAACATTTCCTGTACATGTACATCTGCTGCTGAAGCTTCTCACATCTTCTGATATATGAATCACACCATTTGATATGTGGAATTGTGCCGGTTTCGATACCACTGGATGCCGTGACCGAAATTCTGGTGAATTCCGTGTTTACATAATAGATCAAACACGCACCCCGGATGGAAGATCGTCCAAATAGCAGTGTTACATTTTTCACATGAGCAACGGAAACCCACCAACTTTATCTGACGTCCATATGTCGCATATATTTGTAGAAGTTTATACATACGTATTTTATAGGTATGCGAAATCCTGATTTAAAGAATAGATGAGGATGCACAATTTTTAATGTTTGAATGTAAGCGAAATCTGCATGAGCAACAACAAATCGGACAACTATTGTAAAATCTTAACTACTTTCGTGAAAAGTGATTTTCGATGATGCATTTGTGACACACTGTTGTGCCATTACCATTCGGTTGACTGACACTTCACTTATATATGCATCGTGTGCAAAAGTGTAGTTAAGAAATAACTGAAGTTGAAGAATGGTCATGATAATTCAAGCAGCAGAAAAAGGGGGAAAATTGCATTGTAATGAAAACACTTCTTCAAGCTCAATGGCACTAAGTTTGCAAAATGTGAGAGCAGATCACACTGAAGGAAAATAGATATTTAGTTTATCGACTGTTATTATTGCAATCAGTAATGTATATGTTGAGATAATGATGTGACCCTAACTCGAAACCCCGATTCAGACAACCAACGCGAAACTAACCAAAATTCGAGATGGCAAATCACAATGCCGCCAAAAACAACCGACAGAGATCTGCCGGCCTCCTCACTAGGTAAGGTGTCGTCTGGGGGTGAAAACAACAAGTTTTTATACAGGGAATTACAAGAATCTTAATGTGTACATTATGACGCTCTATCTGACTACTATTAACTTTAGTTAAAACCGCCTAGATGCGTTGTTGCTTTCTTTCACATGATGATGTCTAATTTAACTATGTGCAATTATGGACTCTACTTTCTTACAGAATCTATTGTATTCATAAGGATAAGGCAAATTGCTGTTAACTATCTGACTAATTAGGTCTTTCCGTCTTCCCGTCGAACTCCTCAAATACGGTGGTTTTTCAATTGAAACGTCTTTATATATGCATGCACCAGGACGAGCGTTTCACGCAACGCTTGACTCGAAGATCAATAAAAATTACTGCGCTCATTTGCTGTGAGGCCAATCTAATTGTTTGATTGAAACATGAAATAAATGTGCGAAGGATTGAAATGTGTATATTACTACGTACTCATAATTGACCATAAAGCTATTATTTTGGCAGGCTTGGTAAAGCTGAGTTTACATTCCTTAGTATTCATCTTTCAAATGGTATAATCTTTAGTCATTTACTGCGATCTAAATATTTTCGATCATTAGTCATGAGTCTGTTCGACCAGAATCGGTTGATCACGTGAATGTTGATTAGTCAGTCGGCTAAACAATTATGCTAAATTTACAAATGGAAACAAATCAAAAAACAAATATAGTGCGTATACAGAAGAATGTAGTCAAGAAATGTTTGGTGGATTTGATAGATTTTCATAATAACTCCAAGAGTCATGCTCAACGACAAATTCTGGCATTTATCTTGTAGTCGCCTGTCTTCTGGAATATTAATCATGTTTTTTGCCAGAATAATCATTGTGGTTGGTCTGTCTGTTTGAAGATTATCATTCGAGGGAAAACAACATGGATTTTTTATGTGTGCACTCAAAACTATGAATCGGTAACTCCGTCACTGTTCGGGAAGTTATTTTTATTAAACTGTGAAGAAGCTGAGGAATCAGGCTCATGTTGTCCGAAGACGGACTCAGACCGAGCAGTCCAGTATAGTTATTTAAGTACAGTTTTACTGTAAGAATTGAGCTCGCATCCAGGTCCAAGTAGTCAGCTGGTGACACTTCCCGTTAATGATAAGTCAGGATGTTCAGACGTTGTACAGTTATACAATAGTCAACAACTAAATACCTACATTGATGCTCAAGCATACTAACAAAGAGCTTTTGTACTAGAATACCACAGAGTGTTCATATTTAATGGCACAAGCATACATCAGCGTGTTTGGTGTATCAGTTCCAGCTTAGACCACTGACAAAATGGATGAAGTAACGACAACATTGATTACCACTGTGAGCGTTGGATCACCCTGTAACAAAATACGACTGTCGAAGTATAACATATGACGTCAAATAATTTATCTTGAACTGATCATTTGAAAATATTCACTGTTAACTGTAAATAACCGTTCACCTTGTCAGTCGGCATCGTGTTGGACAACATTATTATTAAAATACATCATACAAATCCTCTGCAAGTTGCGGATTGCTAGTGTGGCTAATAGTGAGCATCAAAGATACGTGACTTTAAGAAACAAGACGTGCAAAGTTCACGAAGGAATCGGCTTATTTTACCAGCGGTTTAACGTGAGACATAGGGTTCAGATTACGGAAACGCTTACCACCTTCCGTTTGGTGTAATGGGGACTTTGTCCGTCACTGCCGTAACATCATTTGATTGACCATTTGCTTGAGATCGACCATAGTCGGTTGTTATGGAAAGTGGTACCGTCATTCGGATGTGTATTCTCTGTGTCTTGCCTATGGACGTGATCAACTTTGATTGATTTCACTCTACCGTTATGGGTGAGCCTAGCGGTTTCGGACTGAGTGCAGGTGACTACTTAATAAATTATTCTTGTGGTCATTACATAACAACACACTTGGCGATGGAGGTCTCTTCTGAAGAGTTAAGCCTGATTCTACGATAGTAGTCCAAGATGATAAACCTCTTGACTGACAATTTTCAAACTACTTCAGCTAGACAAACGCCATCCATTTCCAAACGTACTACGACGGAGGAAATGTCAGAGAGCACCGTGAAATTCACAGCCGAATCTACGATTAACTTCAACTTGGAGACATGGAATCATGATCAAATCAAAGAAATTACGATCATATATCTTGCAAAGCATTGAACAGGATCATGGTCTTCAAAACAGTTACCCATTGTTACAGGTAGACTTAACAGTAATAAAACGAAAAGTTCTGTATGTACTGCCTTAACTGAGAATTTTAGAAAAGTATAGATGATTATTCCTCTGTCATTTCTGTTCAATATACTGGCTGTGAATTTGTTGTGGATCGTTTATGTTTGCCAGTAGTTACTATAAGGTGATCAATTTTATCACGAACGAATATGGCGGATTTTCTGCGTGAAACAACTCAATCGTATCGACTGTGAGATTAGTCGCACAGTGATTAACACAACTTACTCGTGAAGACGTGACCACAATTAAGTTTCATTTTATGAGATGAATTTCTCATTGAAGGTGACTGGCTGAAGACCCTCTCTGGATGCGATGATCACAACCAAACGTGAATAATGTTTGATGTATCAGGGAAACAATTACATTGGCAATTAGTTTCATTTTATTGTATTTGGCTGGATGGTAACATCGTCTCCAATCTAATGAGTGTACGAATGACCAGAAGTGAAACAGATTACATAACCAGTGACATTGCATATGATTCAGTAGCGTTTACAGAAACGTTATGCATATGTCAATATTATCATCAACAAAAACGGTCTCACAAATCTCACTACTGTTTCACTGTTCTCTACTTGATGATTATAGGTAAGAACACAGCGTCCAATGCTGTCAACCGTTGGTCCTTGTCTCTGGGACTAGTTATTATTATATGTGCCAGTGTTCGCACATAACGGTTCAACACAGCGATTCTGTGAAAAATTATGTGCCCGATTTTGAGTGAAACATACTCAATCTTCTGCACCTATTTTGATCTAAGTACAACATGCACATTTCTAAGTCACCTGCACTGACTGTCATACTCGCATGCACTTTTATTGCTTACAATTGATCAGTTTCCGTTTGCATAAACATCATTTCTGATATTGCATTGTGTGAAGCGTTCTGCCTAGCAGTGAATATAATTGTAAGCTTTTTCCGGTGTTACTGTAACAAATTCTAAAGGGAGTTTAACAAATGTGCAGTAAGTTTATATCCGGACTCCTCAGACAGTTGTTACACATCGGTCGATTGATGTAAAACAATAAATTAACTGAATGAATTGATCGATATCTTGTCGACGTGTACGTGCACGAAAACATTTGCAATTAAATGTAACTGTCTCAGTTGAACAGCCGAGGATTCTTAGAGTTGGAACAAAGAATTGAAGACAAGCACAACGTACCTTGGACTATGGAAGAAAAGTGTAAACTCGTTTATGTGACATACTCAACTTTCACCAAAGAATCTAGTCAACCAAATAAATCAACTTATGGTAGACATATCATGAATAATAAAGTTGAGAGACGGATTATCACGTTATTTTTTGTAATGGGTTTACAGTTCGGGCAAATTTATATGCCACTTCAACAGCGCAAAATTAGGGAGGCCCGATTTAATGACGATCATATGCATTGGTCAGCCTATACTGAAAATTACTCATCCTGCATAATAGATGGTGTCCGAGAAGTTGCTGACTGCCATACATCCATCGCAATGTATGTGCACCACGAACTAGGAATGCAAACACTAGTTTGTACGGCAAACGTGTGTCCACATTCGTTGTAACAGTGCAGCGACCACATCATTTGTACGACTTCGGTAGTCTATTCCAATCCTTGGCCTTCTTTACACCTGAATAGTGATGCACAACTGCTCACAAGCTAAGTTGTATGTTACACGGTCATGATGACGGGTCATTGTAAAATCGTTAGACCATGACATCTACCTGTTGGGTCGTCCTATCATATTTGATGAGTACAGCCCCACAAAAGTCGCAATGGATGATACGCATTTGTTAGGGCAAGCTGCTAATTGCACAGACAATACACTTCACAAACAGTTGACAAAAGAAGGCGAGCAGAAAAGCCGTTTATCTATGGTTCACTTAACGCCAAGCTTTAGGAGGTGATACAATAACAATCTATACTCTGAGGATCGAGACAGACTGGCTTACTCTCAAATTTTGACACATCAGGTTGCATGTACTGCAAAAACTGAAAATTACCTATGATTAACCGTGGTTTATGTCATTCGTATGATAGTGACTATTGTTTTATCGTCCTCGAATACAAAATATGTGGCAGTGACAGATTTAACTTAAGGACAAATTGAGTTCGGTGTTTTGATAGAATTCAAAATTATTGACCTTCACAGCTACTAGGTATAATAAGTTCGCTCAGGCAGGTACGAAATGTGACCAGAAACATCAGAAGCAGTTTTTGCACAGATTCTCCTGATCACATTTTGTTGCATATTGTCACTGTGTGATAAACGCCACAGCCAAATTTCCACGGACGGCTCAACAGACAACGCTGAACTTGAGTGGCACATTTCCAAAGAATTATAGACATTACTGGAGGCATAGTTTATTTGTAAAATTGCTCCTGGAGACTCAAAGTAATACAGAATGTAATGCGTACTCGACAATTCCAATAATGCTTACTCAGACGATCAAGTTAACGGGACTATCTTTCAAGTCCAAAAAACGTAAGAAAAGAGGATCGAAAAAACTGATATTTATACCGTACTGTTTGGATGGATTACAATGAAGGTACCATTTCACCTTAAGTGTGAATTAACAGGATACATCAGTTATCCAGCGAAGGCATTCAAAATAGAATAACTAAACATGAGTCCACAAATAATCATCAGTCAACAGGAAATGAACTCTAAAACAATCCGGTGCAGATTGAGCTAAGAGCTTGTCAAACGGTCCCAAGAAGGAAGTTTTCACAGGAATATAACGATAAAGACGGAAAGAAGAACGCAAACATTTGATGTGTAGTAATGGTACAAAATTCATCGTGATTGTTTATTGCACATCTAAGGCAAGTAAAGACACATTCAAGACCAGCTTTCTACAAACGGATTAAACGTACTTCAACGGATTCACTGCTCTGCATCACACCAAACAAAAAGACGACTAACGTGCAGGACGAATGTCAACAGATCCAACATCATTGGTGAAGTGAAGTCGGCAGTGATTATACCTGGAGAATCATATACATCACAGTTGTATGGTCTTTCCCAACTGCACAAAGTTGCAGCACCTCTGAGATCAATGCTATTCATGTCTAGTTCACCACAACACATGTTGGCACAGTGACTAGCCAAACTATGTCAGTTAGTAAAGCAACCAGTGGTCCAGAAAACTGTGAGAAATAAATTTGGGTTAATCCACTCACTCACTGGTTTGGACTGTGGTAACATACATTGTGGCTAAAACTCCTCCGACAAATTATAAGCTTTATTGTCCAACTTTCTGGTTACCATGCCACATGGGCGCTCATCTCCACGAAGCGGACTTCCGGTCCAAAACATACCACTGGCTTCGACTTGACAGTAAGACTTCCTGTCCATTAAGCACTAGTTGATGTTAATTACGTTTCGTGAACACGATACGAATAGCCCCATAAGTTCATTAGAAGTGAAAAGACGTTATGACGCACAGTATGTTTTCGGTTAATCATCATCGGGCCAATCACGTAACATGTTATATTATCATAGTTGTCAATCAAAGCAGTTAATCACATGATTACGTCAAACAGTTGTGAGTTGGAGGCCAATCGGTGTATGGAATCGATAACCGGAGGCATTGAGTCAATAACGGAAGGCCATGGTGACTATAGAGCCTGTACAAATGTTTTCCGAGCACCTGACTGTGGATTGCGCAACCGAATTTCGATCGCTTCCGTGGTGGCCAGAATACGAAATTTGACTCCACTGGGCTGACGACTGGACAAGCGGTAAATGGGCTGGGTGAGACTTGGTGTCTTGAGTCAACGAAGTGCTCCGGGATTGCATTCGAAATGAGCTTCACCTCGCCCTTAGTCTATCATATGGAGTGGTGTTTACGTATCCTCTGAGAAAAGTGCTTGGTTGTGAGACCGATGTAACCTGCTCCACAGAAGCATTTGAAAGACTAAACAAAAATTGAGGTCACACATTCAGGAACTATATCTTTGAGCTGTACGTGGACAACCAGGTCGGATCTGAACGAGATGAGCAGATTCGTTCGAGGCAGTATTATGACGAAACGGCATATCCCAAAACTGAATTATTTAAGAAGAGACAATGATATTCTTTTGTGGAGGCCCAACAAGGTTGTAGGAATTGTTTTGATGGACAGATGGACTTACCTGCAGAAAATGACTGATATCTTGAGTGATTCATCTGAACTCAGCAACCTGTTAAACGGAAAAGATAGGACCAGTGCGGTCGAAGAAATTATTTCTAGAACTGTGAGAAACTTGAAACAACAGGGGTTGAAAGTCTGCGTGACATTTGGACGAATGTGACCAACTGAAACCATAATGACCAGACTGTATGGTTTACCGAAATTTCACAAGGAGGGATGGTCATTACACTGGACTCTTGATATGCGTAATTCACCATAAAATTTGATGCCACAATGGCTGACAGGGTTTGCAATGTAGCCACGAAGCGTAGTTCAATCCAACATTGTCATAAAGATATCTGTCAACAGTGGGCCTGACTGTGACCTTATCGCAACGCCATCCTTCTGACGATACCTTTTCCCATCAGTCTGAGGTTTTACATCCTGCATGCAAGGTAATATCAGCTACATGAACGCGTCTTCGAGTAAGCCCACATTTAAACCTTCGGAACAACTACACCCACAGATGTAGTCAACGGTTTCCACAAGTGGTACATTCGTGAACAGACAGCATACATCGAGGGAAAACACTTCCTTGTATTGGATGAATTCAAACGTGTATTCGAGCCAATGCCATTTTATCCGAACTGGTACTAGCTTCTGTTTCAACCACAATTGATGACCCACGTTGGGCGAGACAGTTGACAGTGACATACATTTCTGTTAATCACGCTTGCGATCGATAAACTGCTCTCTGATAAAGCTCTCTATATTGCCCAGTAATGCATGACACCTTCTGCGAAATTGTGCCGAATTTGGCTGCAGGAAGCCATTAATGAATGAAATAATGCAAGTTCAAGAAACAAGATGATATGTCCAACTACATAAAAGGCCGGGTAATATGATGGTATTATTAGTATATTACTAGTCGCTGGGTAACGAAAATACACCTGATGAACTTGTGGTGCGCTGCAAGAACCATTAACTGTTTATATCGGTATATAGGAAACAACAATTGGTTACTGGAAAACCTTCCAGCTAAATTAAATTAGTGTGGGCTGGAAAACACAGTTTTGTTTGAAATGCTAACTAATTTTACTGTTGGTCGAGAACGGTGAGCAACATCAAAGACTTATATGGCAAAATGTGAAATCCACTTAAAACATGGTTCTAATCAAGTGGAGGAAACAGTGGTGACGAGATGAATCACAAGGATGCATGGAATTCAAATGCTGTTCACTTCTTCACACACTGTGGCTAACAATAGTTGTTTAGTTGACAAGTTCCTAAGCGTTTTGATTGAAGTTTTCTTTAAATGTTACCAATAACAATCAGCACGCCAGCTTGTTTACTGTCAATTGACAGAGGGAATATTCCCTGACATTAAATGTACAGAACTGAAAATGTTCACAAATCATGGGAATATATGCAGTGGAAAAGCAGCCCAAACCACGATCAAACACATCGGGAAAGAAAACATTAATGAAGCCTGTCAACATGCTCTTTTGATCTGTCCAAAAGACAAGAAAGAGAAAGATAAACGTCAGACGCTGGCTACGACGCGACACGAGGAATGTAGGGGAGAAGGTGCATAAAGTGCTCGTGAATAATGGAGTGTAGCGCTCCAATGTTAGAGTAATCTAGTGTGCGAGATTCCATGAAATTCTGTAGATTGCTGCGGAGAACACATTGAGTGCAGAGCCTGGGAAATTGGGAACATCTGGCCAAGAAACCAACGGTGTATAAAGTGGGTATACAGCTTGCGCCTTGGAAGAAACTTTCCAGGGATCTACTATGTGGCAAGCTTCGAGCACTTGTCATGTTTTGAGGTCTTTAGTTGTTCCAGTTTTGGTACCAGGACTAGAGTGTACAGTGCCCTCACTATAGGGCCTACGTACTGCAGTCTGCATGTACAGATGGATTCAAAAGTAAGGTTTGATGTGACGATTTTTGATAATGGACATTTATTCGGAGTTGTTGGCACGCACGCTTTCAATCGTAGCAAAACAAACGTAGCTGACGTGCACACGCGGTTCACTAGTGATCCCACAATTTGTACCAGTTCTATATCATCACTCCTCAAGCATACTGATATTTACCGTTCACTGCAAGATATTACTGTGACAGCTGGTCGGGTGTCCATTAGTTCCGAATAGACCTGAGCAAAATGTAAAGGGTAGTCTTTTGATTGAGAATCTGTTTGGTGAGATAAAGGTCTTTGAATATACTTTTATCCGAACAGGTCTTGCGCCATAAAGTAGCGTAATGTCCGAATGAGCCCATGTTTTTGTGCAAATTGTGCAGCACAATTACTGACCATTCCACATATTCTGCTGATGAATATCTCTAGGATAGGAGTCGTCTTTGTGCTTAGCCTTCCAGGTGACACGCGAAAATGGTCACTGATTGTTCTTTGTCATTCAGTGATAAACTTAACAATGTGGTACGAACTGTTGAGTTATCTGCACGTTGAGTCTATCTGACTGGTTGCTTTGTAAAATACAAATATAATATCCATGTATCGTGTGTACTAGTGTGTTAACTTTATGATTTGTTTTGCAAGTAAGACCGTGAATGCGTGACCAAATGCATGAAGACCCATCATCATCGTTACCATAAACACCAATATATCAATGGTGCACAGTGATGCTTAACTGCCACATGAGGACTCTCATCCATTTGGCGACAGAAGTGTTGGCTCAATAAATGTTTCATACTTAGTTCACACATGGAGAAGTTTGCATATGCGAAACATAATTTGGTCAGGTTTAGTTGTCGTTCCATCGCACAATTACAAATATCGCATAAGTACACTTGCTGATCAGTCAAGCCACCGATTTTGAGATTCTTCTGGTAAATTTCTGTCTACCTTTTAGCTGTTGGACTGCATCTGCTTGATTTCGATTCGGGCAGAATTTACCACTGTCGGATGAAAAAGAGAATAGGTTTTACCCATATGATCTGTTCTACTTAAAATAGACAAGCCTGATCCTTTTACAGTGATGTCTGTAGATGATACCCAGATCTCTTCTGAGGCGTTAAGTGCCTTTATTTGTTCTTTTGTCTGCAACTAAATTTGCCCAATAGATGTTCTCTTATACTGTTGAGCCCGTCTAAACACTTATGCACCATATCAAATAGAGGACCCGGTTTACACCGGTTCTCACTGTGTTAGTTGACCAAATAGATATTCAAACTGAGTTTCGCTTGCACTAGAATTGATAAGACATGGTGAAATAAGAAATTTCGGTCCGATCCACGTTCAAATATACACATCACTTTGGACTCCATTAAGCTTCATATGAGGAGAAAGGTTTTTGAATACGCCTGTCATAGATGGACAACATATAAAATTGCAGCGAAACGGAGGTTCATGAGCATGGTATTCTGATTAGAGCTAGACATTTTGTCGGACCGCTGAATTGTAAGTTCCAAGGAATACGCGCTATGGCTCTTTTGTCGCCGGCGCTAATAAATTGACAGTAAACAAAATCAGTCGTATTTGCTGTATGGCTACAGATGATGACACTCCACTGTGTTTTGTTCTACTATTGTACGTTGCTGTTCACGTGACGTGAACACGTCTACACAAACACAAGTAATTAGTTATAAACTGATGAGCGAACAACCAAAATAGATCAACCCATCCGCGCATTAGTGTGACAATCAGCTTCATGTTGGAATGAGTGATTCCACCGACTTCTTCTACCCGCAAAAATGTATGTTGTTTCCTGGTTGGCATTGTTTTGCCAATCGCTAAGAGGTGTGAGCTATAAATACATGAAATCTTGAGCAATCTGGTTGAGTCAACAGAAGTATCGGAGGCGAGGTTGTACCTGGAATTTCCTAGATTTCGGTGGACTCTGTACTTAACATTCGAACCAAGTTTTAACACTATGTGTCCACGAGATACGCCTATGACCAAATGGTACTTGGCGACTTCTGGTGTACTTGTCAAGTTCTGGTTGGCCACTCTCCATGTCTCTGCTAGTCTGCACTCATTCGTCCTCCAATCTTCCATAAGCAAATTCCCAAACCAACTAGCAGGCGTGGTAAGTGTCTTTAATTTAGCTTAAGGGTCAACTTTTTCATTTTCCAGTACAAGGAACGATGTTAAGTGAACAGAATAAACGGTAACATCTCTTTTCAGTCAGCGTCTTTCATTGCCAACTACCCATTGATTGTGCAGTCGTTTCTTTTTGTCAGTCTTTTGATTAAGGTTGTTGCGTAAACTTTCTTTGTCTCTATGTTACTAGACATTTCCGGAACACACTGCCATGACACTTAATGACCTGCAACCGTATATTCCATCACTACCGTGTGCACGGTGCTCGCAGGTTGTTCGGTTAT
>LUCH01005771.1:11876-38149 GCA_013368495.1 Paragonimus heterotremus | reverse complement strand
GGTGCATACAGACGAGCCCGAATGCTCTCCACAGTACGACCTGGGAAATGTGACAGGAGCCGATGGTGAAGTTCGTGTCGAGTGGGGCACGACGGAGCCAGTACATCGGCATATCTGGTAAGAGAAGCTGATTCATGCTGAGACCAATTGGATCCGACGGTTTTCATGGACATAAGCTTCTCATGGTTGAGACCAATTTCGGGGGGAAAGTTGCGGTCACAGTTGGCACAGTCAAAGATTGTGGCAGGCTGGGGGTCCGCTTCCTGTTCTGGACCATTCCTGCGTCGATGCATACGAGTATGCGCCGACAAGCCGGCATTCGATTAGCAACTCTGACCACATTCTGAACAGGTGTACTCCGCTCGCCTATCCTGTGTACTGGTAGATGCCTGCACGGAGGTGCTGGCGGTAGTTTCATTGTCTTGATCGATTGTAACCAGTACGATTAAAACCAGGTAGAGTGGTTGGCCCTATCTGGAGTTGCTGAACTCTTAGCCGGTCAAGGTTTGCACCGAGGCCGCCCAGTCGGCACCACGAGGAGGTGGTTCAGCGCGCCGGCTTTAAGTGTTACTAAATATGTACACGCTGTCAAAAAACTTCAGAGTTTGTTCTGAAAACAGCCCATTTCTGTAGCGCGATCACTGTTCACCTCGCCTACCGTATAGTTCTTAACGAGCACGTTCGGACAACAACAGCAGCCGTCACTTGACGCTGAAAGTAGGTGTTTTGGAACATCGTGACGGGCGCTATGACCAGGATAATGGTGTACAAATTCTACAAACTTAGCACATTTCTGTATTAGAACTGAGTGTGGATAATATAACTAACGAATGACTACAACTAACTATGTAACTCCCCGAATTTAGATATAACATTGGCGTAGCGATGTATTCCCTGAAGATAAGCTGTTCGGTTAACTATACAGCGCACCAAATCTCACTTCGCAAGCCATAGTGCCTCACAACGGTTACTGACTTCAATATAGACAGCCAGTTGGCATCGTGGAGAAATCACTTAGGACGATGGGAACAACAGTAGTTTGAAAATAAAGACAATCGTGTCCAAAGTTGATCAGCAGTCAGGTGGAACAGTGTAAATTGGACGGTATTTAGAAACATTAAAACTCTGTCGTGGCCATTTTCGGCAGCAGATTTAACAAAGCGTTTCCATCAAAAGTCGTACGTGGATTTCCTATAGACAGATCTTTCACGAGAGCCATCTTCCTGGTGACTTACGAGTATTATTGATGAATAATCGGGGTTTTTATTAATTTTAAGTTGAATATCACTCACAACTGATCACACTTGTCGCATTCCCATAGACCTTCCAGTCGGCCCCTTTCGAACGGCAGAAGCACTCGATTCAAGTTTCGCTCCCATCAGAGCTCGTCACTAGTGCATATCCTTGCCCCGGCAGGGATTAGAACTCCGGTCATGCTTTCATGAGGCAACCTTGTTGACCACTGCGCCACTGACTTCATCATAGGAACAGTTACTCGTTATTGATGCTGAGATTGTCCGATCGCAACGACAAGATCTATGGTAACCGTCGTGTCAGTTTCAGTCGGTGAATCGAGAATTAGACCTTCTGTCCAAGTTGAAGTCACAGAACTCACCGATTTGTCAAGCGACAAAAGATATTTCGGTTTTATATAAATCGAACAATACTCGTGATTGACCGCAGCTCTTATGACTGTTAGTCAACACTATCACATAGGTTCTTTTATCACAGGACTTATACCTGAGTAACTTCTGCAGTATGCTAGCTTATACATAAAGCAAATCGTTGGTATAATGCCATGTAAAACCAGGATGAAACGATTAGTCAAAACTAAGTCAAAAACGGTGTTTAAACTGGCAAAGATACAACAAAATTTGTGATAGCCTGAATCGTGCCACGTCAATCTATCGATGTTATCTAGTCAGTTTTGATAAGGGAAAGTATGTTTTGAATTTATTTTGGTATAAAATAAAACGTCTATTTGACATTCGTGACCACATGATTCATACTATATATCTTCGAAATAGATTTAATTACTTCGGTTTGGAAAAACCATCATCCGACCAAAGCACTATATAAACTTCATAGGTGTAGGCTAGAATCTTGCACAAGAACTATCAGGAAAGGAGGTTGCCAATGGAAAGCTTTTGGATAAGGAAAACTGAAGGAAACCGAATGTACATGTGATTCCATAAATAAAACTAAACGAACATGCTGCCCTTTAATCAGTGGTATGAGCCAAGAACACGGATAACGCAAGGGTTAGTTATTCAGGAAACCAACACATAGGTTATGAGTTTCAACATGATAACAAACAAAAACACTCATCTACGTACGGTAGTGGTCCCAGAACGTCACCGTTGCCACGGAGGCTAATGCTCAGTCCTTTTAAGTTTCTTTACGTACCAAAAACCATTTCATGCGATGTTGCACTCCGGTCTTTCTCCTTGTATTTTTCCCCGCGGCTATTTCAACGTCAAAATACATGCTACTGCCTTGTCACTGAATGGTAGTGGTATGAGTAGTGTAGTGCGATCGCTTCCGCTCACTACACTAATTGCAGGTACATAAAACGTCTGTGTGAGTACTGCATACCAATTGTGCAAGCCAAGATAAAGTTGTACAAATCAAGAATGTCAGGTGATGATTCTCATTAAAGTCATTTCAGTCATCTTTAAATTTCAGACATTTTATCATTGTGTTTTACGGATGCTGGGGAGGTACAGGCTATGGAATGGACGGGTAATTTGGGTTGTTAAGTCTTACAAGATCCTGCTTTGACTGCAAAAGGCGCTTGGCCAGCGAATTCGTTTATTGCACGAACTTCCGTACAGGTCATGTCAAACACGGGACCACAAACGCGTACACTCATTTGCGTGACTGACATATATTCACACACATTGGGTTGCAATGGGTTGTCAATCGCCCTGTGTACACACTATTCCGATAGTCTCTTCTGGTTCATCGTTTTCCTGGCGTTGAGGCTTTCCCTTTTGTTCCTGAATGTCGCCTATGAGTAGTATACTACTGACCACGAATCTACCTGTTACACAACAATACTACTTAAATTTAATATTTTAGATAAATATTTAACAGTTAATCGCTAACCTATGGATTAAATTATTTGCTTTAGTGGCATAGTATACGTTTTGATTAAAAGGAAAACGGATGAAAGTTATGGTTTTTAATCGTAACAAATTTGCACGACCAAGTACAAAATATCCAAGTTGAAAGATAAGGCGCGGTTATTCTTGAATGTATGTTAGCAGTCACTAATTTTTAACGAAAGGTTGCGTAGAAATTAGTGTTGATTAATCGTGTGTAAAAAGGTATGAACTAAACTTCAGGATGTACACTGATGTGATGGAATTTTCTGAAATGTAGGCAAATCTGTTTTTTTTTCCAGTGAAAAGGAAACAATGATTTATCTGCATTAAGGATCGTTTATTCGAATAACCACACCTTCTGTCAATTATGTGATGGAATGACGAGATTGAAAAACCCACTTGGTTAAATGTATGTACTTGTCAGTCGTTGTAAGTTGGCGCCATAACGCCCAAACAGTCTGCTGACAAGGGAAAGATATTTTCTCCGTCAGATTGCACAAAGGGATGCACACACACAAACGGCCGCCTAATGGAAATATCTTACGTGCTGTGTCGTTCACACTGTCCTACTGGGTTCAGAGAAGTATTATAAGATCTCGTCAAATAAGATTACAAGATTCTTATGTTGTTCTCTGTTTAGTCAACACAGGGCGTGCGTATAAATTGTAATGGATCACGGCACCCTATTGGCTTACAATGCAGTAAACAGATTGCGCCTTTCCAACTGTTCTTTCCGGCCTGGGATTTAGTTTTGACAAGCCGCTAAAAACCGCGGTGTGTTGCCAACCCGTTAAATAAATTGTAATTTTTGAATGATCGTGTTGTGGTTTTCTAGTCCTCAACCAACGTCTCAGTACAAAATTTATGAAATAACAATCAAGTGGAGAGTCAAAGTCTGCAGTTTCAAAAATGACTCATTTGTGTTGTTCACAAATTGATAGTTAGACTGGATAACATCTTCGCCATATTCTGCGCGACTGATGTGGAAAATTTTTGCGTTGTCTTTCAACCCATTCGTTTGAGGGAATAGCCCTGGTTGACTAGAACAACATGAGCCTCGCTGAACCTCTGACACGAATGTTAACTTGGGTAAACCTTGTGGTTTGAACTCCGAATTTTATATCCGGGCTTACACTTTTGGGACAATCTGTAGATTACCAACGTGATTTTTATTCATAAATCGATTGGGGATAACACAACGTTACGAGCAAGTTGTGATACTCTACGTTTCGACCACCTCGGATGGCTTTCCTCAGGTCTATTCGGTCGACTTCTGCTGCTGTATTACAGGAAATGTCAAACATCGTTTCGCCGAAACATATTTCTTGTGTAGTATTCACTCTACTCTAACACATTCGAAAACAGAATCATTTCAACCGCCACCAGTTAGACAATCAAGTTGTGTAATCCTTGAAAAGTCTGTCGTGTGGACTCGGCGGAGCAACAGTTCAGTGCTACAGTACAATTTCAAAATTTTGTTCATCTTCTCCAATGCATTTGATGATCCACCATATCACAATACAGCGGGTGGCGCTTCTTGCCCGCTCAACTGTTCGAAACTTGATGTCGTGATTGGTGTAAATTTTTTGGTTCATATAACACGGTAAATTGTTTCATAGTGAAACTAGAATGGTGACTATTTAAACAAATGTCCAATCAACGTTCAAGCTGCAGACTTCCTGATTATCTCACAGTGCCAGAGTTTTGATTAGATCAATGGTTTGCAATTTCTTCAGAACAAACTGTCATTAATCCTAAGCTGGCGCGAGGTCTGGTTTCAGGTTGCTTTGGGATTGGTAGAATGCAGCTGGAATACGTAGTTGAGCTCTCGGATGTGACGATTATGTTTTGAGTTAAATTCCAAGGTTACCAGGACGAAATATTCATTGCCCAGTGTAATTCAGTTGTTGCTGCAAACGTTTACATTCGAGCTCGAATGGTCGGGTTATTTCTTCAACTGTTAACCCTGATATTTCCTGTGGTTATTGGTATCGCCACATCACCATAGTGTTTTGGTGTTTTTCAGGCTACGAGAATTGACATACATACACAGGTAAAAAGGCTGAACTCAGATATCAACATCCTTAAAAGGTGGGGTTCGGGTTGTCTTTACCACTATTATAGATCAACTGCTGGAACCGTCCAAATTTTAGGTGGACTTGCATGATACATAGAAATTCTGACACGGAATTGTTGTGTCCTGTTGACTGTGCTCACACAGCCAACATGAGTGTTTGTACGATGACGTGACCACATGGTTGACTACCCGTCATACTCCGGTGAGTCCGAAATGCAAAGGCTACCATCGAATGTGAGCTGATATTCAGTTTGAAATGATTCATGTAACTTAGAGATCTACCCTGAGACCAACGCGTAAACAAGTTGGATTTGATCAGATAAATTGGCAGTTTTGTTTTATCCTAAATGAGATTAAGACAATCTCAAGTTCCAAGATATGTGTCCACATTGGTTCAGACAGGTTTGTTTGTTTAATGCAGAATATTTATCAACAGATATAATCGTTTTCTGCACAGGAATCTTACTTTTCAGTGCGAGTACTCGAGTATATTAGTTGAACTTCCCTGTTGACAAAAACTAGCTCACTACATAAGGTTATCTTCGGTTGTACTGTCCACGACACACTCACCGAGTTAACTAGCTCTACAGTACACCATTGCTCCTGTCATATATTTTCGTAGCTTGCCAAAAAATAAATGAATTTCAGACTAGATAATCTCACAACGGTGCGATTATGATATTCAGAAGGCTTTGCTATCAACGCGTTTTCCTTCGATCATGCGCATTTTTAGATTTTGATGAATGAACCTTAAACACGATTCTCAATCACAATCCCGTGAAGCACTACGCCAGTGACCTCACACTGGGCAAGGCTGATTTAACATATTTACCACACACGTACATTTGTTTGTGAACAAAGCCTAGGTTGTCCGATTGCTCCACAAGCGAATGTGTGAGATCAACCTTGAATAATATCCAGTCACTAGCAAAATAATCACCATGCGTTGCTTTGCAGATATCAGGATTGGAGCTCATTTCCTCCCTGGGATTCATTAGTTCGTAAAATGATCGGAACAAATTGTCCGTTATCGCTTGGTATTATTATTGCCTTGTATTTCGGAAGATATATACGCAATGCATCTAATTAAAAACACGCACTTTTGTTCTCCAACTGGTGTAAGCACTTGACCCATTGCAATGCGCACGGTGCGTACGCGATGTCGAATGTCCCGTCCAATGTTTCCATTCATTCGTGGATGCACGCACCATCATACATACGTACAAATATACGTACTACAGCTTCTGAGTTAGTAATACTTACTCCACGGTTGGAGTAGCTGGCTTGTCGGTCCACAGAGCGTGAATACGGCAACCGTATGGATGGTCTATCTGTGTTTATTCCGACTCAACACAAGGACATTTCGATGTAGTAACCGGTTGTGACATTACTTTGCACTGGAAAAGGTTGGTGCATGCAAACGATCGCCTCGGCCTCAAAATGGGAAAGTCAGCGGAATACCCAGAACGCATAGAAGTATATGTGGGACAGGCACATAAACACGCAAAAGTTTCACGTGTAGTAAGTAGTCATTATGTAATATGGTCAACAGGTCACGAGAATGAAACACGTGAGCAGACAGAGAAGAGCGAATCGCAAGAGCGTACGTGAGTTTTACGTTTGCCTGGAATAGAACAAATGTACTCATCGGACGGTGAGTTTGTCACATTGGAGCTGTGCCTGCACTGGCCCAACCTAGAAAGCTGAGGCGTTCTACTACTTTTCTATGAAAATGCGACAATCACGATCACTTGTAAGTGATGTTCGGCTAGTGTAAGCCAAAACCCCCATTACTCACCATCATTCAAAAAACCTCTCAATAAGTTGGCGATTTCTGTGATTTCAAATTAAAGAGAAATCCTAGTCTTGGGCCATCGAGGCGATCGGGCAATATGAGCATATGAGGTCAGCTACACGGTGGTCGACAAATTACTCGAGTTCTACGCCCAGTCGTAACAAAGAAATGCACTACTGCCGAACTTTAACAATGGCGAAAATCAAGTGTAGTGTTTCCTTTTGAACGACAGGTCAAAAACTCAATGTGAATGCAAGAGACGAAATCAAAATTGAGTAGCGTTCATTTTAATTGTCAAGCAAAATTACTTACTAATTTGTCATAACGATTCGAACTCAATTAGGTGACTTTTACCTCAACGATTGTCTAAAAAATGTAGTACGGTGAACGCTTTTGGGAAATTTTCTGAACACTGTGTGGCTATACATTCAGTGCGTACTACGTCCTAATAGATGTTGAGATTGTACTGGTGAAATCATCACATACTGATGCACTAAATATTTTCCCTTTGCAAAGTTTGATTTTATAAATAATATGTGTTTGCTAATCAGAATTAATCACAAATAAAGTACCGGTTTCTTCGATGTTACCATGCATCTTGCTATAGGAAAAATTGGCATTTATGTGAGAAGAAGGTAACTCGATTGGTATCTAGTTTCGGACTCAGTAGAGTCTGCAGATCTGTGTAATTGTAGAAAACATGTAGAACCTTAGTCTTCTACAGGTTGTTATGATTTGTTTTAGAAAAAACACATTGGCGTAAACCGTATATTCGCAAATGTGCTTACACCGTCTCATAATCATGTATGTTGGAATTCACCTGTGGCGTTAAGAGATTTCTCTGTTTTTCAGTACGAAACGTACAGTTCAGTAGCAAGCAGTTGGCGCTGTTGGTTTTCGTGAGGACTTATGTAGCTAAAATCTGAAACTAAGTAATCTACGTTTAGTCGTAATCACTTGTGTGAATATGAGCTGTACTCCCAAGCATTACTTTGTTCGCTGTGTTCAGTCAGGTACACAGAATGGGGTGTAAGCGAATGAACTACTGCTCACCTGGAGACGATAATTTACGGTGAACGATCATCATTCGGTTTAAGAAACGGATCGGCCAGTGACTGAATAATCGTCAATAACTTGTACACCACGTGGTTGATTAGGATAAACAGTGGTGTATGAATCAGTACATGGTCGAACGTTCAGTTACAATGAATGAATACCCACTGGAAAGAAACAGAGGGCAAGCTGTTCAGGCAGTCAATCTATGTAAGCCTGAAATGGGTATGGATATGCACGCCATAGAAGATGGGTAGTAGAATTTTAAAAAAAACAAGTAAAATTGCTCATTTTAGGCAACAGACTGAGTTTCTGTAATCCTTTTTTGAATTTATATGGGTAGCATCATGTGGTACATTGTACACACCTTGAAATTTCATGGTTTAACAGATCTGATGCATGATACATTCACAGAAATCTACTCGATGACCAAACGCTTTGTTATTGCTGTCTCTCCTCCTAATTCGGGCCTCGTATATGTCGTGCGGTCGCCGAATTTGTTGGAAAATTCTTCCAAGATGTTTCTGATGCCTAAATTATGTATTTGGCCCATTTGTATATAGCTCCATATTTATTTTGCAAATTAATCGAAGATACGCACTCGTATTCATTGTTTAGCTGGTTTGGAGGTCATCGTATAATATGGTTACACTTATCTGGCGTGTTCCGTCGGAGGCGAACTTGTTCCCTTCTGTTTAATTTATAGAAGAGACATGTGAAATAACTTTATACATTAATTTTGCAACAGTTACTTACCTATAAACAGTCAAGTTGTATGAATACGGTACAATTTTACTAATGTTACTTACTGTCACAGTTGAACTACGTAGTCAATTGTTTCGCACCTTTGTTCGCTTACACAACAGCACCGTAAATTCTTCAACCAAACCTTGTTTTAAATTCAGTGGTCGTTATTTGTCCACGTGTTGCTCGAAGATGATTCGGTCGTTACATCTAAATGCTTTGTTTTCGGTGTACGAATAGTTTCATGCGTGACACATCTTCACTGTACGGTTGGTGTACATACAGACCTCAGGTAAAGTTGTAACTTATAGTTTGTCTGACGATTGCTGGCCTCGAATATTTTCTTGTGGTTATAGGGTTGTCAGTCGTTTGATGCTGCGCGCCAAACTTAGTTTCCCTAACATATACAGTTCAGTGTTATCTCCTTTTGTTCCATCGTTCTCAATGTAGGGTGACTAGTTTAAAATCGGTCTATATGATACCGTTATGGTTGTTGATTCACAGTCAAATGACCATGACTATTTGCAAATAGAACACTTACGACATCTCAAAGGTTTTTACAGAACAGTTTCGCCAATCCCGGATTACATACAGCTATTCGCAAATTCATAAGTGGCAACCTCCCGTGTGTTTGCTTTGTAGGCCACAAAGTTTATCTTGTCATTTATTATGTGTGACACATTGTCTTTTCTCAGTCGCATAGTCAGCCACCGACGACTTGTCTGATACAGTTACCTGGCTTTCCTGATGGGCATCTTCAGCAGACAAAGATAGGTATGAACTGCATCCCGTAGACATGACTTTACTAATCAATCAATCTAACTGTGCTTATTACGTTGTCTGTAGAATATCAGCAACATCAAAAACATTTAGATTTCAATCGGCTTCGGACAAGTCAGAGCAAGTAGGAACAGAAGACAGTCAGGAATGTATTGTCGTTAAATAAAGTTACAAAACTAACAAGGCTATTCAACAGGTTTATGGGGATGTCGTGCACTTCAAAGAACTCTTTAGAAAATATCACCTTAAGCTTCGGAAAAAGTCGCAAAATTGGACGCAACGGTTGACTTGTGTGATTGAAGAAGAATGTGTGGAAATATTGGGACATGCGTAGGCAGAAATAGGTACACAAAAAGACGGTTAAATAGAGTGCTTTAATCAAATATTTCCAAAGATTCTGACGAAAAGTCGACCATTACGTGTCACCACGTTCTGCTGCTCTGTAAACTCAGGAGTGTGCGACAAACCACTATTCACACAAGGTTGCTGCTGACCGTTTAGATATGATTGATCTGTCGTGCATATTGTGAGGTCATTGGCATTGTTGTTAACACACTAGTCTCACACACACGACGGTCCGGCAAGAACATGAGCTACTGATGAGCCCTAATAAGAGCGAAACTCGAGTCTAGTGCTCCCCTACAAAGTTAACTGGCTGAAAGACATCTGAGTGCGTAAACTGTGATCCAATATGGAGGAAGTTCAACCTGAAATGATGTAAATTTTCGAACTTCACCTCAGACCAAGAATTCAAGCATGCTGTACGTAGGAGAACTGTAGTCGTCATAGACCGTGATGACGCGATTAGTTGACATTACGATTATTGCAGTCGAGAATGGGCTTGACATTTTGTATCGGTGGGTGGTTAACTTACTCATAACACACCGTCAGCGGAGACACGACAAGTACATTATGCGCAAACAAGTTACATTGGTTATATATATTTATTCTGACAGCCAACCACCCCCCGTTTTCCGTTAAATCACATTTTATTTTTCGGAAAACTCGGTCACGACTGTCTCATATCTTTTCTTCTTCATCAGCCTTGTTGATGCATTACATGATGAATGTCTTGTTTGTTTTTCAGTCCTACTATAATCCTTGTTTTCGTTTTCTCCTTATTATTTCTATAGTACAATAATATGCATTCCTAAACTGAACTACTTCTCGCTTTTTACTTTCGATGTCTTCCCTCCTAGCTTTGATCTTGTCATTGGAATTTCTCCGTTTCTTACTTCCGGGAGATAAATGGTTCACATTCATACAAGCCTATCACCATCTAGTTTGCTGGACCGTAAAAACCTACACTCACAAGCCTCCTTGTATTTCTGCTTTGCGATTACACTGTATACGTGGTTTGTGAGTAGAACTACATGTGGTGTAGAGCAAGCCACTGGTACTGGTGGTCGTACGCAGGCGTGTTTTGGTATTGGTCACCATGGCAGGCTAATCCGGAAACAGATGCCTCCATACAAGTGTATATGACATGGATTACACATGGCATTGTTAGAAGTTGCAAGATTGGTTTGGAGTCATCGTGTATGGTTGCACATATGTAGCTTTATATTCTGGTCGGTGCCGTAATAACACGGACAGGTGGAACGGTCGGGGCTAAAAAAACTACATCAGCAACGCATAATTACGAAATTCTCAACAGTAAAACACGTCCATTACTGTATTTTTCTGGGTTCAATAAAGTGCAGCCCATTCGATTAAAAGCAGGTAAAAACTATTAGTACAAAATGTACAAAAAATTCGTTCTTTTCATACAGCTCTACGCTACTCCTTGAAATTTCACCAACCCTGTACTCATTGGTCATGTTAACTTAAATGTGATAACATCAAGTGAGGCTTTCACCCACACATAATGTCGGACTCGAAATTTGCCTCATTAACTTCAATAGAAACTGCAAGTGTCCCAGGCTACTTAAAAATAATGAGTAGCAAAATTTTAAACTGAAAAGTAGCAAACAACGGGTTCCGGTAGATACTGACCGAGCATCACTCGCAGTTGATCGTGGCTTTCGTATTCACGTGGTCCCTTCATCCACTCCCCTCCAAAAAGAAGAAAACAAGAGTTGAGTTTCGCTCTTGCCAGAGACCATAAATAATGCGGATCCATGGCGAGACCGGAGTTTGAGCTCCAGCTGTGCCTTTGTGAGCATCGCTCGTCGGTGAATGTGGTTGGGCGTTAGCATGATATTACAATTGTGTCCAATTTGAAGTGGTCAACACGGTTACCTCATTAGAATGTGACCGGAACTCAGATTCGTGCTATGACGGCGCTATGCACTGTTGACGGGCTATAACAGGAGTGAGACGGGAGTCTGGTGCGTCGTTTCCAAAGGGGCTGACTGAAAAGTTAATGAGAATGAGAAACCAGCGATCACTTGTGAGAGAAGTTCAACGTGGTCACGAAATGCGAAGATCCTGACTTCCTCACTAAGCGAAGTGAGTAGGTTCCGCCTGTTTGGCTGTGGTCCCTGTTATCACTTAAATCGCAGGTTAGAAACGCAGTCCTAGATGGCGGTGTGTCGCAGTCAGTGGCGCATTTGCATTCCTACTATTTCTAGTACTTCTGCTTAGTTTCCTTCTATTAATTTCCAACCTTCTTAGTAACGTTTTCTTTCAGGATATTCCGCGTCACTGTTGAGGTGAGCGGCGGCCTCAGCCACAGTACCTTATGGCCAGGCTCATGGCCACTATGGTAATGATGACGATGTGGTTCGACCACCAACAAAATGAATCACATGACCACGTCCAAATGAACTCACACTATGTGCGCTTGCATACAGGGAATATGGTTCCTCTATTCAGTTTAAAATTATCCGTTTTGAAGACAATGTAGTTCTGATTTTCAGTGAATCCCGACTGAATCCATTTCAGGCTGTCCTTGTGATGCCAGTTTCACCCATTTAGACACCAATTACTTTGTATGTCAGGGTTCATTAAATGTGATAAAACGGCATTGGAGCAAAACCATATACGTTATGAGCTGATTACGAATAAATTTGGGCTGAGGGCAGAATTTTCCTCATATATATAATACTGTCCTCCAAATGGAATTGCCTTCCAAGGGAAACAAACGTTATACTCAGCTTTTCATACCATGAGGTCAGATCGGGGTGAAAGTAAATGAAATTCTTTGCCAGAAGTGTTAAAAAAATATTTCGCTGGACTGTTACCATGGTCGCCGTATCAATTTAATATTTAAAAATGTGGTAGAGAGAGAAAATCAGAACCACGCCATCCCGTGTCCGTTACCAGTTGCGGAAGGATTACACATGGGCATGGGTACCGATAAGCAGCACAGCACTATATAAGCCCTACATAAAGACGCTTCAAATCCAGGAACATTTGGCTAAAACAACAAGATTATAAACACTGTTTATTGTGGGCTCGGAACTGAATCCAGAAGTTTCGTAGTAGAGTGGTTATGGCCCATAGGATAACATTCATTAAATTACTGTTCCAGAAGTTTCTGAAATGTGGATAAAGTATTGTTTACTGATTTCTGCTTACTAACTGAAGGGTCCCTAGTTCATGAGGCAGCTGGGTTACTTCAGTCAATAATTACGGGCGTATAGATTTCAAAATAAAATCTCCCATCATCTGCATACTCATATTCACTAGATGCCCTGCTTTTACAACACAATACGTTTGCCCGACTGAGTAATTAGTGAGTGTTGGTTCATGTTATATTTCTTCTGCAGCTCCCACATTGCCGAAGACCACTAAGTACACTGCGTTTACTGTCGTACGAGTACCATCTTTTTTATGTTACTGGGCAGATGAAGTTTGCACCTTCGATAGCTTGTGACAGCTATACAGCCTTTGTACCTTTTATCGAACGTCCCACGATGCGCATGCAGAACATGTGCAAGTACATCAGTCCGATAAATGCTCCGATGTTTACCTTCGTGCCCCTTAAACTGAAAACCAAAGTGTTCTCCCACATCTTTATTCGTTATGGTATTTATGCAAAAGGTATTGAGAGAAGCATCCTTACATCTAACAAGCGACAGTGGAGGTATTCTTCTACAGCAGTTAGATCTTACACTCAGCTATGAGTTCTTCAATGTTACCGCCAGATTACTTGTGACTCGTTACAATAATTCGTTAATTTATTTTTTAATCAGGATGCTCAGTTTCAAAGCTCCACTTCAAAGCTTCTGTGTGCATCTAATTCACTCGTTTTAGCCTCTGTTCACCAGTCCTTGCCCTGTTCGAAAATACCCATTATGTGCCTACGTGTTTCACCAGAATTTCCGTCGCTTTCTCGACTTCCTAGTATTTTTCTGATCAAATGACCCGTATCGAAATAGGCTGGATGGATTCAAGTTAGCCGGGTGTTTGTGCTCCAATTCTACTTCGCTTGACTTACACAAAATTTCCCTCTCATGCAATGGCATGTTATGACTCCAACACGGGTTAACACAATCTTAAGCTGCCTCCGCGTAAGATGTGAGTCGATTAAGCACGTAACCACAGCCCACAATATCTTAACCAATAAAATGTGTACAATAAGCGTAAGTAGAAAAATCCACCCAATTGGTCAGCCAATCGATTCCCGACATAATTTTAACACAATACGTATTCACTAGATGCAGAAGATGCAAAATATTTTGAGCAACGAATACGATAGCTGGTGTGATGAGGAGGAGCAATCGTACTGTACTACTCACATCACTGCTATTCACTAGTGGATGCCGGAGCATAGATTTTGACATTGAAGTGGTCGCAGGAAAAATACAAGAAGAAACATCGGAGTGCAACATCTTATGAAATGGTTCTTGGTACGTACAGGATCGTAAATGAACTGAGCATTGGTGTCTGTGGCAACCGTGACGTTCTGAGACCAGTGTCGTACGCAGATGTGCTTTTTGTTTGTAGTCAAGTTGAATCGCAAAACCATGGTTTTCGGAATGAACATCCTTTGCATCATCCGCGTTCTTAGCTCAGAATATTAGTAATTAAACGATAAGTTACGAATTTATTAGCCGCTGCGCAACAGAATTTCCTTTGAACTATTAGTATGTGAAATCTGCTCACTAGCAGATTCATGTTGTTTGACTACTCACTCTGATGCGACAGCTGCGATCAATTGTGAGTGATGTTCAACTTGTAATACACCAAATCCCCTACTACTCACGAGAAATCCACCTTTGTGTGCACAAAAGTGCTTTGTTCAGGCATTGAAGTTGCCATGGCCAACCACACACACCAAGATCGATCAAACCGCCATGGTTCCGACTGCGTCATAATTGTAACGTAATCGTATCAAAGCGTTGTCTCTGTGTGTGCCTATGATGTATCTGGCCTCACTTGAACTTGCTACTTATTTTTGTTTGTTTCGCCTTGACAACTCTGTTTCATATAAGTGTTATGTAAATAGCCTGATGATGAATAACCGAAAACGAGCCTGTTCGCTGCATTATTGTTTTCTGAGAAATAATGTTGTGAGCCAAGAACTGGGATGGTGCAAAGGTTGTTTGTTCAGAAAACCATGGATATGCGCTTCAGCATAACTACAAACAAAAACACTCATCTGCATACGTCAGTGGGCCCAGAACGTCACTCTTTCCACAGACACTAATGCTCAGTTTCTTCATGTACCAAGAACCACTTCATGTCACGCGGCACTCCAATGCTTCTTCTCGAACTTTTCTCACGGCTACTCCAATGTCAAAATTCATGCTGGTGCCTCACTACTGACTATCAATGGTGTGAGTGGTATGTTGCGGTAGCTCACCTTCACTACGCTAGCCTGATAATAATATCTTGAAATGTCAGCCTGTTCTTTCCGTCAGGCTTACTGGAGGGCAGGACAAACGTTATTCAGGTTTCTGATATTCTGTTCACTGCCGACGTAACGTAACGCGTTTAAAATGACCGGCCGAAGTGGTCATGAACGGCAAGATAAGCATGGAGAAATCCATCGTTCGGCCAGCTTGAATACACCAACCAGGTCTTTAAATACGGGCCTGTATGTTTGGACGTCGCCAAATAGTTCATCAGAGTTGAGCTCACTCGAACCCGGCATACGTATCATGTTTGGGCTCTGATATCGATCTCCAGAGTCAAGGTCAACACAACTGAATAACGTGGTAAAAATTTCTGATTTTCCTAACTGGTAATTCACTTTCTATACGTTACATCTACCGTCAGGTAGAAAATATAGACCGTTGTATATCCGTGCGTAGGAGAAATAATTATCGTGTATTTACACCAACGTCGAAACTATTGCACAATACCAAGCAAGAATGACAGGACGAACATCGTCGGATGTGTTCGCAACGATGGTAGTTGAAAATAAACACGTTTGAAGGAGCCCAAGTCTCAGAACTGATAAGCGGAAATTTACAAAACAATTTCAGTATCGCAGTACTTGTAAATGAAAGCCACTGCATAATCGGGAGACGCATCCGGCGTGAATTTAATTGTTGGGGCTCTTGATGAAATTTTAAGCCAATCAGGCATCGAATTCCATTCGAATGATTCAACTTCTGTCTGTTCGTATCATCATGTAACACTGTTTAAACTTCAGAGAATCATTCGGAGCCGTATTCTTACAGGGTGGTAACAAGTTGCCTTTCTTATACAGAACTTTTAGTAATATCGTACAATTCATGCAAAAGGATTTTTAATTGACGTGGTCAGTACCGTATGAGTCAGAGATTTAGAGTTATAAAACTTGGGCGGAAGGCTGTAAAGTACAGGTGCCAGACTTCAAAATAGGGCGTTAAGTTTAAAACTATTGTTCTTGGCCTTGAACTATGAAAAATGGGCAAAATTGAAACAAAAAAGCTTGTATGACTCAGTCGCTAATCGTCTATCATGCCCTAGAAGTTTGTGTACGCGTGTGTTTGTGTGTTAACGTGCATGCATTGACCGGAGTAATAAAAACAAACTCACTATACAGGACAAGCTTTTTCGTGCTCACAGATGGTTTTCACGTTACCCGTCAGAATGTGTTGAAATACAATCCTACAAATATAGATATTTTTGTTCGACTAACCGCTTCACCATCGGCCACTAGGTGTGCAGTATTTAGGGTTCCAAATGAATGCGACTATCTTCTGAAAGCAGATAACTTCATCCAGCACGTCAACAGTTCTGCTTATGTTATACTAGTCAGTAAGGCTGCGCAGTAGCATACGATAACAGTTGTTTTGTCAGATCTGTACAGATGCCCGAAAATACGGTCCTCCCACCGAACTAGCAGGCATCTTCCAGAAGGAGCAAACATGTTCCACAGATGGAAGCCATTATGCATAAGGAGAACATTTTAGTATAACTGAATCTACTCGATATGTGAGTAGTATTGTAACGTGCGATCAAAACCAACAAGCGCGCACAGGTTGAATTTGAATCGCGTAACAAAGCGCGCTGCTGTGTTGTCGGCGCTGTTTTAGTTATCGTTTGTGTAAGTAGTGTACATGGCTAACTGGGCCTTTGGCACATGTTAGTTTTCTTGTTGTTTCCTGTTACAGGACTCGTTGGAACCCCTACTTCGGAAGAACGCTGTCTCCCGGTGTCTCCACGTGGCCCCAAAGTTAGTCCGTAAGTGTTACGGACGATCACAGGAGAAACGGCTGGCTCGCATGTTACAGTATACGTCAACAGGACACCTTTACTTTGTCATAACCGGTTCAATAGATACACATTACTAAACAGTACTGAAGTTTTATTAATATCGCTTTTAAGGCATTAAAGTACTAGAGGATCTCTAAAAGGAAATGTACTAGTGAGTGACACAACATGCAACTTGTGTCATTTACGCAGTTAGTGTGCAATGTTGAATAATCAGGGCTCGAAAAAAAGTTAATTATTATTGTTATTATAAATGTTAACTGGTGCGACTGATATTTGAGGAGCATCTTGGTCAGCTCGACATATTCTGACATTTGTTGCTTTGAAACAGCATGATTACATATTAGGTGGGATATTAGTCAACTACCCGAGCTTAGATAAGAGTGTAGTAACACAGATTCGAACCGAGGAACTTACAACTACCATCTAAACTCAGCGTCAAATTAGGAATGACATTATAGGGGAAGAGGGTTATATTTTATGAATGAGCGTTCAGTTAATTTGGCTTTTAACGGATCAGGGAAAAAGTGGCCTCAAGTATATCGATATTTTCTCTTTTTCAACGGAACAGCCTTCAACTCACTTTATGACTGAGTCACTTGAGTCAGAAATTCCAAAGACACAAAGATTAATAACAAAACTTTTGTTATGATCTATGAACTCATCTTGGAAGTGGATTGTGTCTGTAAACAAACACTGACACATTCCGGTAATTATCTGTTAAACTTTGGGATGGTATAGTTCTGGGGAAAAACATTTTGACACACGTCCTAAACCCAACTTCGTAGTCAAATGTAGATCAGACATGATCTTGGACAAGCGAGATGTAAGAATGACAGGCAAACGGATTTGTGTAATTAAGCTATCGACCCCAAGATGAATGTGTACACAAAGCTGGATTCGGTATAGCAAAACTGTCATACCGTTTGTTCCCCGGGAGGAACGTAATCACCCAGAACCTCAATAAGTGTTGCTTCTATGGTTGTTGGAGGCTTGTTTCTTCATTGCAAAATTTCGCATTTGCTAACTGTGGTTCTTGATGAGAGTTCCTTTTACTGGGGGAGCGATTTGTTATGCAAACCACTGTGTTTTAACAAATGTTGTTTTCACTAGTTGCTGAACGGCATTTGAATCATATCCGTTTACATATGAAGTCGTGTTTGACGGTTAACTTTCCACACTACCGCGAACTGATGGTTTTTCTCGAGTTTTCCAGAACAGAGTTTGGATTTAGCCGTGCAAAATTCTTGTGAGTCCGTGAGCAAAATATACTTTTACAAACTCTTCAGAAAGGATTCCCGAATAATTTTACGTGAATGAGAAGACACTGAACACTTGTAAGGGATGTTTCACTCATATTAGCAAAACATTATCTGCTACTTCATATTTACAACCCCCTGCAGTCATATTTTGACAGGATTTTCAAACGAAATTGTGAGCGGTGAGGTTGTAGATACCTGCCAGAGACTGCCGGAAGTGAATACCATGTTCTGGTTGTGAATGACCATCTGACAAAGTAGGACGTGGTGATATCTTTACAACTCATGGATGAGAGGAAGGTTTTCGCTAGAAGCTGCTTTATCCGGTGGAAAGCACCATAGCTAACCCCTTTGGATCGTTCGTATAACTTTAAAAATATGTCAGTACGATCTATGCGTCATATTTTTGAAAATAAAGAAAATGAGGAGAACCCTTTAATAACCAGAAAGTAATAGAACGGTGAAAAGCAGTAACTAATTCATGAAGACATTGCTCAAACCTCCTTTTAGTAAACAGACTGCTTCAGAGAGTGTAACAATGTTTGTAGCGGGATATCAGATATCGACAGACTGATCAATCGAGCAGACGTCACTCCCAATGACGGCAAGACAAAAAACTTCGGCTACCTTCGGGCATACTGTTGTTAAGGATAGCACCACAAAACCCTTATGATCTGGACCTGAATGAAACGGATGAATTCGGCTTCTTGCAAACCCATTGGTTACCACAAGCACTTTTTATGGGTATCCAACGTTACCAGAAGTTAAACTCTGACAGAAAAGATCAAACGCATCCACAGAAAAAAATGCGGGCTCACCGGACACGTTAGTCAATTTGTCTCGAAGGCGTGGAGCATTCTTTTTGATCCACGAAGTTTTTTTGCTGTTATTTTTCAGCTAGTTCGACTGAATACTTCAGTTTAGTCTTCTATCATACAACCTGACCTATTGAAACCAGTGATCAACGAAATCAAATGCTGAGGACATTAGTGTAATCGGTGTACTACACTCATATAAGGCGCTATTCTTTTGATGTGCAGTATACACAACGTATATGAATAATTCGGAACAGGAAGAATCGCACATAGAAGAGAGTCTCAACAAAGAAATCTGAATGTCTGATACACGTTATCTTATCGTGTAGTTAGTTGTTGTGGAAGTTGAGATTTCCCATCCCTCCAAATAAACTATACAACCAGATTGTTTCTCACCCGTTGGTGGTTGGGACCATAGTATTCACTGTTTCGAAGATCATGCTGAATGTTTTGTGTACGGTAGTCGTCTAAAAACTAACCAACTTGAGAAATACCATGGCGTCACCAGACAGCGTTCTGCCATCCGGCGAAATGATCGTGGTTGCGGAGACAGAAATATGTCCTTTACCAGTTCGTTGTTCCCCTTAGAGGTTTATTCATTCTGGGCCAGAAAGCAATGCGGACCTCCAATAACTTTGCTCCACGACACATAACATGTAACGAAATTCCGGGAGCTCAGTCTGAAGTGCTTTGTCAGTGCCGGTAAATGGACGTTCAGGCTAGTGAAGTTGGAGGTTGACGGCTACATGATCTGCCTAGAATCTCATGTGTTGCCTCACGGTCAACGGAGTGAGTGCTGGAAACGCTGCATAAAAATTAGGGACGGGGGACGATTCTCCTGCTCCCGTTACTTCATCTGCTTGAGCGACTCCGCTCGTGGTTCTAGTTAACCATGATGTGAACAACACTACTGGTGGTGATTACCTGTTAGCGTTGAGTGCACGATAAGAGAGGTGTGTAATTATTGCGATGGAGTTGATGGATTATAAGGAGACCATGCACAACAGCAAGTACTTCTCAAAGACTGATCCAAATGTTCTACTGTTGCAGAAGTTCAAGCTGCTGACAACCATCAATATTCTGTCGGGTTCGTTTTGGTACAAACTTCTGTCATTTGATATTAACGTCATTCCTATTAATAGAAATGTCATACATTTCGAGAAACAAATTACACACGTTTCTTTCAGGAAAAAAGAGTAAGAAGTGAAAATGAAAACTGAAGAAGTAAAACAAAAACCAGACTGCTTGCCAAAAGTGTGGTATCCTAAGACATTCGATGATGAGCAACTGGTTCGTTTATTCAATGAAACTGACATATCATCAACATCCCCGAACTTTCACTATCGATTCAAACCATACTTAGTTGGTCAAGTGAAAACAGTTACTTCACCCTAACTAAGAAGTCCTAATCACTGGGTTATCGACTGGATAGAACAGCGTGATTCTGTTCAGTTTTCTTTTGAAATGATCGGGCAAGCTGTAGACTATTCACACAGGGTTGTGATTGAGCGTTTAGATTTGATTATTCGGTCGTGTTTGTTGTGAATTTACTAGCGTTGTTACTAACACGTTAGTCTCACAAACACCGGGGTCAGAGTGCAAGCTCCGATTCGGACAAGAATAGGTACTACTGATGAGCTTTAATAAGAGCGAAACTCAATTCTTGTGCTTCGTTCCGAAGTGGGTTAGTCCAAAAGCTCATCCAAATACGGAGGCCGCGATCATTTGTGAGTAGTGGTCAGTTTTGAAATAACCTAAGTCCCCAAGTTTTCAACACCAGGTTCATCAAATCAAGGTGTTCTGTGATGTTATAAAAAAACCGCTGTCCTGTGCACCAGAACGCTAGTTTGACTGAGGCTCTCGCAGAGAGACAACAGTTTCCTTTGTTTATGGGATATCCACCAGAAAAAGACAGTTAACACAAGGTTCCTTTTCTAAAAGTAAGCCTTCTGAAAATCTAGAATAGACAGTAGGTGAAATAAATCAATGCATAGTTGAACAGTTCCAGTAGAAAAATTGCATTACACGAGGAATAATCAGTAATCTCATATTACGTGGTGATCATAGGCACAAGAAAGACTAGGCCCGCCAGACAGAATGCTTTGTGAGAATCGATCTCGCATTTACCCCTTATTTCAGTGCAGGCTATCTGGTTTAAGTAGTCACGATGCGCGGTCGGGCTTGATGAATGAGATCTATGTTGACACTTGTCTTTCCGCCACGTTCTCGCTCATGCGGTTGAACTTAGTGCAACACAAGTCATATGCAATGCAGCGTAATTGAAAGCTGTAGATGAAGTTTTCCGGTTGACTACAGTTATCACGACAAAGAAGCGAGTGTTCACTAGGGTCACCGCGTAAATTTGGGATCCTAGTCCCTAGACGGTCGTATCGAGGTTGGATAGCCCGAATGTGCAGCCTGGGAATGATACACATTGACTGAAGCAGTCAACGACTAAGAGTCAAAAACTGGTCACTCTCTTAGGGTCACGACTATTCAATATATAATCTCCTTTCTTTTCCCTCATCCCATGCTGAACACATGCAACAACGTCGAGATACATGATGGGAACGCTAAACGAGTTGTTCGAAACCACGTTCCGAATGATGACACTGATCAGAAGGCGGTCTATTCACTCGTGATTCAAGCGAGATAGCGATAGCGGAAGTAAACTCCAGAATGCTCGTCACCCTGGGCGAACTAGTTTGTGAAAATAAGTGGTTGGCGTGTTTTCAGAAGTTGAACCAACTGTCACGTGAGTCGTAGAGTTTTATTTTCCAAACTTTTCGATGTATTACGCTGGACCGCATCCGTAGCTTGCAAGTGCTTCAACCCCGGAATCAACTGTTGTCTTGACAGATATGCGTGTTGGTGCAGCACTGATAATTTCTTCAAATCTCAACCCAATTTGCAGTCTGTAGTTTGAAACACTGAGTTACTTTGATCCAATTCACCAGTAACGATAGGAGACATACGTCGCGAGGTGTTAACATTTAGTTTACTCTCTTCATTCACGAATGTAAAACATTAAAATATACAAGACATACGGATAGCAGCAACAAAAGGAACAATCGACGATTGGGTTTACATGAAACAATAACTGTTATCGGTCTAGGGCAGTGATTCAATAGGTTATGCACACGTAGGACCGGATGGTGAGTACTGATTAACCCAATCGTTGATTGTTTCTATTGTTGTTTCTATCCGCATGTCCTATATATTCTAATGTTTTACGTTCGTGACTGAAGAGTGTAGACGAGGTGTTAACATCTCGCGACATATGTCTTCTATCATTACTGGTGAGTCAGTTGTTGTAGAATTCCGTAGCTTCCCATGTGAACGGAGTCTCTGAGTGTAATATCGTGTTGGAAGTGCTGAATGACTGAATCGTGTCCATTTCGACACATGCGAACAGAACGGAAGGCGGCGGAATATGTGACTACAAATAGAGATAGGCAAAACTTTGTAAAATTAGCTACAATCCCATACACAATTTTTTTCGCAATACACAGTGTGTCCTTACTTGAACAAATGTCTGCAGAAGTCAAGTCTATCATACTTCATAGTGAGAAATAGACAGTTTAATAAAGCCGTATCTCTCAATAATGGACAACGCATTCACACATAGAAGCATTTCAGAAGGAGTAACAGAATATGAAAGATTCTATAATATTGATTGCTTTTATCCTTAATGCAGACGTGAATACTGAAAGTGAGTTCTATCCCAAAATGATGGTTTTAAGATAATATACCTCAACTTGTTTTTTGGTTTGTTTGGTCGGTAGTAGTGAGTCGGGGTGAGTTATTTCCTTTTTTACCTACCGAAGGAATTTACACACAATTTTACACAGCTTATGTTACTTCACATGGCTTGCTGTTTGACCATCGTTGTCTCCGCCAACTAGCCCACATTAAGTGGACTGATCGCGTAAGCAATGTGGCATTTCGCCGGCGCGTATTCCGGAATGCTCGGGATACGCGATCAATTGGTCAACTAATCACGGTACACAGCTTGCGTTGGCTGGGTCACGTACTCCGTATGTCATCTGATCGTTTACCGTACCGGGCATTATATACTGAGACCACCAACAGTTGGGTAAAACCACGTGGCGGTCAAGCAACAACGTGGTTACGAAATATGAAGACCCTGACTGCTCCACTGAGCAAAGTGGGTAGATGTCGTCTGCCTGGATGGGGTTTTTGTGATCACTCAAACCGCTGGTTGGAGATGCTATTCGAAATGGCGATGTGTCGCAGTCAATGACGTTCCTGCATCCATACCATTTTTAGTTCTTCCGCTTAGTCTTCTTTTATTCGTTTTCGAACTTCTTAGTAGCGTTTTCTTCTAGGATATTCCACGTCACTGTTGAGGTGAGCGGCGACCCAAGCCACAATACCCTCTGGTCAGGTTCATGGTTGCTGTGATGATGATGACGGCTGTTACATTCATTTTCCTCATGAACTGAAGTCGATCATCCATTGCTGGAAATGATGATTTATCGAGGTCGACGTTCGAGAAAAGAGATTGCATCCGCTGAGGAAATTAAATCATATGCGTTCACGCCGTTACCTGCCGCGTAAGTGTCTGAACTACCATTTTCACACCTACCCATAGGTCACAGGAAAGATTCCCTGCCGCTCTTACCGTCCATTATGCCTGACACAGTTGAACCGGATATCCAGTGCCTCTTTGTTAGTTACGGGGATCGTGCACTCGTAAACTACATATTTCTAAGTGCTATGTTACATGATAAACATTCACACCCCAGCAACACTTCAGTGAGTACGTTTTCGTTTCAGTTTGGACGGATAAGGCAGAGATGAACAGAATGGGACTAAAGCCAGCAATCATTGTATAACAGAAAACTCGATTGTTTAACAAGTCAACAACCTTTAAAGGTGCAGAAATAATTAAGAAATCTCTCCCAGTTAATTATATCTGCAGGTGACAGATATGATCTTCCCCAGCTTATGGTACCCATACTTTTTAAATGTCCCGAAATAATTAGTTCTTGTGCCATCCATAGATTGTTATGAAATCTGAAGAGTCAAAATTCGCCTGGTCTGCGAGTCTACCAGTGCAGACCCATGTAAATTAGCCTTCACTTGATAGTGCTCATGAATTACATAGCTCAATTTACAGCCTACTCGACGATATCGATCAACACGGACGACTAGGCAGACTAGCAGACAGTCCCACATCTAGTCAGTAATGAATAATCAGCGCACTACGTTTACCAGCTGATCGATTAGATTTCCCGAAGTGCTAGCTAATCGAATCGAATCCGTCCGGTCGATGCGTGCAACGAAAGCGCGACTCTGTAGGTCATAAATTCACTCAAACCAATCAGCAAGCAGAATTTATTAGGTTTCGTACTGATTCGTTAAAATGCCCAGTCCAGAACACTTTAATTCGCTCATAATAGTCGAGTTGCGGTGATGAGCGCAAATCTCATCATGCGAAGGAAAAAGTAAATACGACGAAGGATATTACTATTTTGTCTATAATGTTTCATAGATATCACCGGTTATGGATAATTTTGGTGATGGTTATGGAGCGTGGTAAGTTGGTTGACGTGCTTAATTTGAACTCTATTTAATTCAAAATGTTTCTAATGTGATGACACATAGTATCATACTGAAATCTTGTGGTTTCTAAAGAACAACAATCTACAATCCATTAAGCTTATGTTTGTCTATTTTTCTATTATGTTTTAAAACATTTTTGTGGCGAATGTTTTCGTCACAGTTTTTCTTTTTATCTCAAATGGACAAGTTGGAGTAGGGACATGTGTGATTCCTAAAGGTCCAGGCATTACGTCACTTAAATTTGTTCAAAACAAGACTGATATACATCCCTTTCTAATTAGGCATCGAAAAGTAATAGGTTTTGATTGGTCTTCATTTGTTTACCTCCAGCCACACTTGAAGCCATGGATTCACGTTGACTGTGGAAGGTTATTGTATGTTAATTAAAAGCACCCTACAATCCTTAGCTACCAAGACAGTTGATTCTATTTTTTCTCTGTTGTAGCAGGCACAATTTCAGGTCTGACATTGTTTTTACTATCATTAATCATGGTCCCGTTTTCGTTTTATGATGACCACAGAGGTAGTTGGTTTTCTGACAAAAACCTTGGATGGCTGTTTCAATCTCCAAAGTGAAATATCTGTATCACTTGATGTGATACATGCCGTCGTTCTGCAGACAACCTTTTTTTTCTTCTAAATTCTTTCTACTGTATACTGGTTGTGTTCGCATGTGAGTGGAAGATCGGGTGCTCTGTCTCAACTGAACATATCTCACATCATTTCTGGTCTACTTCAGCACATCCAAATCGCTGATTCATTTACTATATTGGCCTCCTTCAGTCTGTACCCTGCTTGCAGGTTAGAACGTCAGATTGCCTTAGATATGGATAGGCAACAATGGCAAAAAATGGAAACCTTTAACACTTGATCACGTTCATATTGATTTGGTAGATAGTCACTATGTTGAAGAGGTGCAAGATCCGGGTTTTGTCTTCGGCAGAGGTTTATTCAACGTTTGTATGCGGTAAACATAGTGGTCACTGCGTCCTTCACCTCATCATGAGCATTACCGACTTATCATATCCGAACGCCCAGTCGTTTTCGCCTGCGAACAATTCTCTGGTTTACGTTATGCCACACAGATCCCAAACTACGCTTCATTAGCATCTGATATGTTCTTGTTGTGTTTCTTAGATCCAGAAAAATGTTTCGTAGAGAGCATTTACTTCCAGTTAGTGTGCTTTCACAATAACCTGTGACCCGTTGTCGCATCATATTTCAATCTGTTGTGTAGTTCACTTTTTCTGGAATGATCAAGAAAACTTTAAGGGTGCCTATGACAACTAGTTCCAGGTCATTGTAGTTTGATATGATGTCTTGAACTTTGTAGTTTTTGAGGATAGAGCGAACATTGCATATAACTGATTACAACCGTCCTCCACTACTCATCAGTAATGAAAATATCGTTCGACAAGTTAGTGATTTCTGTGATTTCAACTTTGAGACAGGTTCTAGGCG
>LUCH01005769.1:0-10669 GCA_013368495.1 Paragonimus heterotremus | reverse complement strand
GTTGGAATGTGGTGCTCGAAATATAGAGAGCATGAGATGCCCATAGCTAAAGCAGTCTTTTACCACCATCAGTGCGTCGTGCCCACACTAAACACACCTCCCAGCCGATTCTTTTCTGGGGAAAGACAACAAGGATCAAGCATTCAAACCTCCCGCTAGTATGGTGATATCACAGCGTTTAATCTGCTTCAAAAGGCTAACGAGGGCGTCACAGAACGCATCCTTGGTAGCATCCAAACAACTATTCACTGGAGCGTACGCCAATATAATGAGATCACAACGCTTTTCTGATTTGCGTCGATGTATTGAGACTGATATCCTACAACCGACTGTTTACTGGGATCCAATCGAGCAAGCATTGCTCCGTTCTGGAACTCAGGGCGATTCCCACTCCAGCTTGGGCGCGAGATTGAGCTTCAGCGTCACCAGAAACCCTGAAAGAGAAGCGCTTGGATCGACAGTTATTTAGAGGTGAGCTCGATTGGATCACGGAGCTAGAATCGCAGACTCTCGTCTCTGACATACAGCACACATCAAGCTCCAGATTACAGAGTACTTGCCAGAGCAAACCTTTGTTCAACCTGCCGGGGAATGCGAGTATTAAGGGCGACAATGTTTACTCGTAGTCTTAGCTTTAGAAAACGATTATCGCCCGAAGGCACACGGAAGGCGGAAAACTTGGGGGATGTAAAATAAAAAGAAGTCGTAACGGATGAGTGATGGCACCGTCAGATATGCCGGGAAGGGGGTTGACTTGAAGGATCTCATCTCGAGTCTCTGACTCAAAAGCCTGACATGGGAGACAATAGGATGCAGGAGTCTTTATTGGGTGGACCCTATCCGGAACCGGATTCAAGAGTTTGACTCATTTGGCAATGGGAGGCTGACCTAGCCCGAGATCGCAGTGAATAAGACATTAGTGTGACATTATTCACTTCTGCGAGCAGTGGATGTATTCGAAGTTATCTCAGGTTTCTGGACTTTACCGGATGTTTTCGACCGTATTGGATACTATGTCAGCGACGTAGGTCAGTCGTTGGGTGACCAGGCTGTTCTTTGTTTGAGGGTCTCTTCTTACCCCTTCTCAACTTATTTGGGAGACAGCAGTGTCGGGAGTTTCAAAAATAGTTTTGTTGTACGCTTACTAGATCGCGTCTCGTGTGATGAACAGTGCGACATACAACCTTATGAGTGCACCTAATTTTCGTATGGCTGCTCCCCTTTGGCCTGTCTGACAAGGGTGCACCTAGTAGGGCTGAAGTCCTAGTCTGCACGGTCATTCATATCGATGCAGTACGCACAGCTGACGATCAAGCCGAAACTCAAACTATGCTCGTAAAGTGAGCATTCTATGTTCCTAATAGACTCAACTGTTTACTTGAGACCTATTTGTGATGAAAACAACTCCCGGGAACTTTATGAAGAAAGATGTCAAGTAGTGAAAAGTAGACCAACGGTGGCGAGTTGGGAATGTGAGCAAGGCGCTCTCGACTGGATTGAAATCCAACAGGAATCTCCGTGTATGACAAGCCGACGCAATGTTCTAATGTGTAGACAGGTGGTACTCATTAACATCACTATTTTCAGCTTTCAGCGGCACCCCTTGGTATTTTGTGTTGAACCAGACAATAGGCCACGAAGTAACGGAGTAGTATAAAGTATAAATATGTAGAGAATAACACTGGAAAAAAATACAGAAAACAACAGCGCTTCGTGGGAAAAAGTCAACAACCTCGTGGATACAGGTTCGCCACTGACTGTGACACAATGCTACGTGAGAGCATATACAGCCAGTGGATGGGCGCACCCTCTCCAAACAAGTAGATGGTATCTACCAGCTTTGCTCAGGAGAACGGTTAAGCCATTTATAGCCAGGGACCACGTCATCACCTGGCCGCATTGCGGTTTCTTTCAGCCAGTCACGCTGAACAATGCGCGATGCAGCAGACGCTCCGTCGGCATGTAGCGCATGACCCAACCAACGAAGACCTCGCATTTTCACTATCTCAGTTGTCCATCGTGAATTTGTATATTTTCCGAATAAGCGCCAACGGACTGTCGCGATGCTGATGCAGTCAGTCCGTTTTACTTAGGCAAGAATGGACCAGGTCTCTAATACACGCGCTATAAACTCTCTCTATAATCGACAAATGAACGACTTCGCGATGTCAAAAGTGACGAGGGTTCGCGAATGCATTGTGCACATTCGTTATTCTTAAGGACAACTCCTCAGCAATGTTACGAGCTGACACTACCCAAGCGAGTGGAGCGAATGACAGTCTCCAGCGACCTGTCTGCTATAACACAGTGTCGTAACCAACAGGTCGTGTAGCAACATTCTACAACTGCAGGATGCAAACTGCATACCATACATATCAGTCACATCAGTTAACCGATTCAGTATGGTCTGCAGAAGTAATTCTAATAATGCCGTTCGCAAACTCATGGGCAGAATCCCCATTTCGAAATCCTGAGAACCTTCGAGTGTTCCTTCCTGAGTGTTGTTCACCACAATGTTGAAAAAGAAAAGGGCAATCAGACACCTCTGTTGAACATCACTTGACGTAGAGAACGCTTGAGGGAATCATTCATCAATGCGCACTCCGCAATCACAGTGGGCATATGAGTCCAGTAAATCGACACCTTACTGGACTCCTCTGTCATGGACAGTGTGATGCAACCAAGGCAAACGTGGCCTTTAGGTTCAAAAAGGCCACGATCATTGGCTGGGAAAAGGAGTTTCGGTGCTCCAATGTCTGTCCCAAGATTAAGATGTGACCGACACACTTACGAACAAGCCGGGAACCAGCGCATCCTTCTTATCCGGTTTTCTGTTTCAAAAACCGAAGCATTATGAGATTCATGAACACATTGGATGTGACAGAGACAAGTTTACTACCTTCGTGGTTGTCACCACGATGGAAGACCAGCTTCCAATTATTAATGCTGCTGACATAAAGGACCCTGACACGGGTGTCCGGTCAAAAAGTAAGGAATGCGAGACAACAAATCAGGTATTCCTTGAGAGACTTTATTCTAAACGGAGGTCTCAAGGATATAGCCCACTTAGATGTGGGGAACAAACCTAATCCGAGAGAGTAGTCATCGATGGTTGAGGTTGGCTACTGCTGTGCGAAAACCACATCACGTTTCTGAATAAGACCTGTTTTTCCGCCCTGCCGAATAACACGTCGGCGGCCACGGCCAACTTTTAAGTGATTGGATTGTTCTTTGCTTGCGATCATCCCTTATAACTTTCGCCATCCTTGCATAGAAGACAGCAGTGACGTAACTAAGTAAACCGTTAAGGCATGCCCATATGATTGAATCTACCGGGTGTTAAAGTAGCCCATGTAGAGTAGCGTGCAGAGAGGGAAGTGAGAAGAGCTTGCATCAACAGATATTGTTACGACTAGACACTCACGACTTGTCCAGCAGGTCAGTACGAAGTGACAAGAATACGCGTGGACCGCAAGAAAAACGGTTGGTCACCATCAAAATGGACGGCAAGCAACAGAAAAAATCGGAAGACAGAATTAATGGATTTGATGATTCTGTGTGTCCGGAGAATGATCGACATTTAATCGATACTATCACTGGTATTATATATATATATATATATATATATATATATATACACTCGCAGTCAACACAGATGTCTGATTTTCATATGACTGATCTTGTTGGAAAACTCCACGACGAACAAATCGTGCTTACCAGCCTGCGTCTACCAAAATCCTGGGCAGAGCATAACATTTGTTCAAGTAATCCTCAATATCCAATTCTGTCCACTTCTCGGCTCAAGAGAGCCAAATCGCAGATAAAGGACACTCAAGCATCATCTTAGACCAAATCAGACAGCTACCGACCAAACTGATAGACAAGCAGCTAAGGATCGAGCGGAACCAATTCAATGAAGAGCAGTAGCTCGGAAATTTCCTACTGCTGATCGGATGGCTCAGATTTTCTCTTTTGATTCGCAAATCGCCTGTATCACGAGACTGCCTGATGACTGTACAGCTCGTTTCTTGCTGTACCGGGTTGGGATCGAGGGATACTTCATTGTCTGCCTATGTTCCAACAGACTGCAGTGACGTTGCCGTCGGAGGCGCCTTTTATTCGGATTTGACAGGTGTCTTTAGGTCGGTACATGGCTCCAAAATAATCATTCTGGCAGCAGATATCGACACCCAGATCGATCGAGTTCTGATCAAGTGGCAAACTGTGGCTGGTAGTACACTGGTAGGCGGTTGTTGTGCCCGTTTGTCAAGAGGGTCGGCCAGGCGGTGAAGTGGTCATGGGTTATGAAAGCTGTGACCGTTTCGCTCAACAAGACTGGTTGAGGACATCTATCTGGTAAGGAAGTTCATGACCATCTGCAGTGCTGATTGGAAACACTCTGTGATACGACAGTATCGCAGTCAATGGCGGGCTTGTATCAGCGACGTAATCGACTTTCCTCTTTCATGAAATTCATGTTTTTGTTCACATTCTTTTTTTCTACACACTTGTACTTATTACACCCCTGCTAAATCGTGGAACGACGGCAGCCCCGGCCATAGTACTTACGAGCACCACTCAAAGCCAAAAATGATGACGATGACATCGCGTGTCATTGTTAAACTTGGCGCCATCCTGCTCCAGGTCAGACACGGTCTCAAACAAACCACATACCTGCTAATTTTCCGTGGCGGTGCTCCACTCGAAAATGCCGCTCTTATTGGAGTACACAGCTGGATTCAGACAGTGGGTTGACACGTGGTCCTCTTGTGCTTACTTCCGTTAGGCAACGAGCCCGCCAATCGGAGTGGCTGGCTGTTGAGAAACAGGTCAATTCATCGGTGGCATAAATGGCAAACTAACCTGGCAGATCTCAACAGCAGCCGGACTCAAATCTCCCGGGTGATTCACGAAGCACATGCTATAACATGCGGCACGGTGATTCGCTGATTAAACAAACACTGGACCCAGCGAAATCCATAAAGTTATTAGACGTCAGACAAGGGATATTCGCAGAAAGCTGAGGCTACGCTTGAGACCCGACCAGTGGAGAAAGTTAAGGAAATGAAGACCGCTCTTGGGTTAGAGGACACTAACACACTCGTCACGCTGACGGAGATACGAATTCAGATGGAGTTTACATTACACGCAATCACGTGTATACGATCGTCGATCTGCGTAAGATGGATCACACTCGATTCATTCAAAACAAGCTAACCATTTACTCAAAAGCGCAATCACTTTGACGGAAAATAAAGCTGGGGAAAATCAGAGCATCGATCAAGTTGGCCTGTTTATTAGCAAGCGCAGTCAATGCATTAACCACTAAACGTACAGCTCTCCCTCAAATGAGAAAAAGGCCTTCAAGAAAAAACATTTACGATTGGACATTTTTCGCATAAGATGTTTCCACTGGAGAAACAGCCCACTCAGAACCATACAGAAGACTTACAGAACTTGACATAAGCCGTCCTTCTCCTCAAAAGGAGACAATATGTGGTCCCGTTGGGTCGAAGCCAGTTTGCCCACTCACCTATCTAAAGAAGGGCAGCCAAAGCACACAAATCCGTTTATGAGGTATCTTCAAATGTTGCCCTGATTACGTAGAATCCGGTCTACATGCGACCAAGGGATTGAGTTTCAGGCTTATTCAGTGCTGTTGCCTGGACAACAGCACACCAACATCCGCAAGGTGGTCTCTGGGACTGATGAGTAGTACATTTCAGATATGACCTATTGCACACAGGAGTAAGCATACTGTTACATGGCAGCAAATACTGTATGGTATAACGTCGACTAGTGACCCAATCTTTTAATCCGAACGGTATGTGGATATTCCCGCTTACCTCAACATGATCTTTCGTCACGATATGAGGGATGTGTGACTGGCATACCCAGTTTCATGTTATAGTTACTCAACAGTATACTTCCTTCTATGACGGTCTATGATACATTGGGAGGTCTTGATAAGACCTCGGTAATGATCATCAGGAACTTGTTTATTTTGACGAATCTGAAAAAGCAGCGTTCTTGCCTAGTACGCTGTAATTAAACCGACCGGACTTCGTAAGACTAAGGGGTCAAATTCCTAAGGGAAACACTTTTGCACAAAAAGACCAGCTCACCCTCAAAGGTGTCCCTGGTTAAGAGAACATTGTACGACTAGACGGTGCTACGTTGACATTTTGACTTGCCGCTCGCGCAACGCACGTTAAGTCACGGAGTAATGAGCTAATAAGTTTGAGAAACACTAGGCTAAGGGAATATCCTCAGTCAAAATCAGTAAGTAATTAATTATCATTGAATGCGTTGAGTACACAACTCTTCATGGTAAGAAAATCAGTCACGTCTGAATCATGTAAGTCACCATAAAAGGATTCTTCCAAAAAAGTTAATGTAACTTCACTAATCTAGAAAATGAAGTGATCCAACCGACAAAAGCTTTACGTCTAAATACCTAACTGAAATTACTCACAAGAATCATTTGGCTGAAGTTGTGTAAAGTGATTGCTCCGACCCCCACGAACAGCGCGACCGTTCGCCTGAGGTAGGGGACCGCCGGGAAATGACGCATAGCCCACACGTTGACTAATAGGCGGTTCCATTGCTTTAACTTCCACCTACAGGTAAAGAAAGCATCTCTCAAGTTTCATTAGCAAAAACCGACCTGCTTCCCATCGATGTTCAAATAGTGTAAACGGATCAAATTCCTGACCACTTCTTCGTCATCGAAACCCACGAACGCAAAGCCTGCAAAATAAGCAAAGGATAATTAGCGGGGTCATTACCACATTCCCCAACAAGTAACCAAACATAACCATGATAATCAAGAACGACAATTTAAAAAAAACAAGTCCATATTTATGATCAACTACCATGCGACCAAAAACCAACTCTTTTTTACACATAAAAAAGAGGGGAAAGAAACTTTTCAGTTTTCGCACAAGGTGCCTGTTAAGATGATATGACGCACTAAGCTACACGAAATCCGACTGTTTAAACCTGGACACTGGAAGTCGTGGTAACTGAAAAAGCCGTCACTGATAGGCAGTTACCACTAGGATACCATTAATTCAAGAAAGGAGCCTAGTTTATGAAGGCTCAACAAACGATTAAGATAAACGCGACCCGCCTTCAGAGGGAAGTCTTGAAAACGGAGACGACCTAAATAAAGGTGAGAACCTGCCTGGTCTTTGAGATATGGGCATTTTATGTAATCCGGTTACCGAAACAATTTCCTCAGCGTACAAACAGGTAAGTCGCCATCACTTTATCATGCAATATTAAGTCTACATAAAAGCATCAGTCTCGCAAAAGCACTGTGTATTCTGCAGGTGCAAAACGTGCCCCCAAAACATTATGTAAAACGTGAAACGTCAGCAACTGTTATTCCCGCTGAGTACGAATCGCAAACGTCTTGTTGTTGACATAGCCAAGACCAACCATCATTACGATCGTCCTCATCATACAGAGAACACCCCAACGTTAATAATCAGGACAGCTGAAATAATCCCGCCTACACTCTGCTGAGCTCAAATACGTAAGCAAAAGTACATGGATTCATCTGCAGCTGAATAGAATAGGAGAAAGGTCTTCATCAGTGATGTCTGTGTTAAATATATCCGATAATTAACTATAGACCCAGAGAGAACGGACCACACAGTATGGTCACAATTGCTCGGTAAACACCTGTGTTTAACAGGCCTCAAAAGTGTAGATCAGTCTACCCAATCGAGGGTACTTTGTGGCCAAAGGACGCCGATGAAGATAACGCTGCAATAGAAGTTAGTGAATAGTGAAATTATGATCCTGGATAAACCCCGCAAATCATACTGTAGTAACTTCAGGGCAGATTTCAGTAAGTAAATACCGCGGACATCAGAATTCCCTGATTAGAACCAAACGAATCGTTTTGCAATTGTTCTAACAGCTTCAACGTCTATAACTGAAATCTAGAACAAGCAAACATTATCTACATCAACTGAAGAAACCGAACTAAACTCCAACCACAAACTGCCCTGAAAGTCTCAAGTTCGGTAGTAACCAACATCTACGAGTTGGAGTGTCGGTGTGCATTTCGGACAGTCGTCGGATTGCGCGGGTTTATTGAAATTTGATCTGTCCGGCAATTTACATCAGCTTATCGCACCATCAGTCTAGCTCATGAACCCGACCACTCCAACACATCAGAACCATTTAAGCCAAAGCCAGAATGCCCCGTGACGGTTGAGCAAAACGTTGGATCAAGTTCTATTTGCGACAAGCAGGGAAAATGTCGACTTAGCCACAAGGAAGTTTAATGATGAGTATCTAGACATGCGATCAGCTTCTTGGCAAACGAGGTAAAGTGTGGTTAAGCAATTTCCTTGTCCATGTCGCCCCAGAGAGTAGCCGACCTTCAACAGGTACAGATGAAATGCCACTCCAAGCTATCAATCGAAAAGCCACCGACAGTTCCTAGAGGAGCATCGATGAGGCAATATTCCGGTTTATTCGACTAAGACTTTCTAAAGGGGCATGATCAGACAATAGTTGCCGACATAAACGACAGACAGCCGGATGTGTTTATTGCGCAGTTCTCAAACAATTGAGAATGCCCGCCAGTCAGTATATGATCAAAAGGGTTCACGCCTAATTCGCTAGTATCGGAAATAAACATTCTTTATCCTTTTGGTTTTGGTATGTTCGCCGAGCTTAGCATTTCGGTTGCAAACGTTTTATCACCAAGCGGGGTGACACCATTAGTGCGTAATCGTCTTAGCGTATAGTTTTTTGAGCGCTCAAAAGAACTATAAGCTAAAACGATTACGCACTGATGGTGTCACCCCGCTTGGTGATGAGACGTTTGCAACCGAAATGCCAAGCTCGGCGAACATACCAAAACCATCAACACGAGCTACGAACAACACCACCACTATTGTTTTTCCTGTTACTTTGTCTTACATGTCAATCCGTTCAGTTTCTGAAAACGATTTCTTATCGACTTGCCGGCTGGAGTGAGGTGAAATGCTAAGCCGGACATTGGTTGAGACACACGCAACCTTGGCCGAAATGGTAATGTTGCTATCGATTGTCCGTTTTATGATTCCGGCGCTTGCTCAGAAACATGTCTGCGTCAATATTCGATGCACACAGCGACGTCTCACTATGCTAATTGATCCACTGCATGAGACTGCTAACAACCGCCATTCGCGCTCCCGGGAAGCGACAAGCTGACGATTGTCCGGTTGACTAGATTGCCATAAACCCCGTCGGTCCGACACTCGTCCTGAATACACACGGACATTTATGTGTTAGGTGTAAACAAGGTTGAAATTTTCAGGACCATTTCAAGACGAAAAAAGTACCGACGAGGGTTAAAGTCGGAAAGGGGTTTGAGAACTAACACTTAGGCCGGAGTGGGGAATTCTGCTGAGTCACGAGGTTGAGCAGAGCCTGCCCGATTGTCACTGTGAACGGTGGTCAATGTGATGTCAGACTTAGCCTATCGCTCAAAGTCGATCGACCGAGACTAGAAAGACGCTGCCTGTTCGTCACATCCGCATGTGCTTCAACAAATAATAACTCAGATGTCAAGAACGCCTTCTACGATGCTCTGTTTGGTATTCCGATACAAAGTAGACACTCGAACATCATTGTGAACGAACAGCTTGGTCATATCACTCCAAAGGCGAGGTGGTTAGGGGTATGCCCAGGTATGCCTCACTGACAACGGCGATCGACCATTACAGCTATGCGCATCTCACACACTTTGTATCCAGTAGCGCATTTGAGCACAAACGACGGCAATGCGTCACGCGAAGGACGTCCACAACTCAACTGTGGTCGTAAATGGATCATATCGCCGTCATCTACCACTGGCGCTGATTCATTTGATAGTAGTCACCTTGACTCAGCCCATTAAGCTGTGTCGCACTTGCTTTGTCTAACGGCTCCCCAGCAGTGCTCATTTCGCAAATACAAAGTACTTCGTTAGAAACTGAACGACGAGGGCATACAAAATTCCCATCGAACAACAGTGGTATTTAGGCTGCCCTGGTCACAACAACGGAGCGATCCAAACGAGCAGTGGGCAGCAGTCTCAAGAGCCATGCAAACCTCGGCGGAAAGTTGTTACAAAGAAGTACTGTTGATTCAGCAGAACTCTGGGAAATACGTCAACTGATCTTTGACTACTCAGATCGCTGACCATAAATACCATTCGAGATGGCGACATGTCGCAGTCAACAGTCTGCTTGTATTCACAACATTCTACTTTACTTCCTCGAAGTTACTTACTGTCTTCCACCCTCTCGTGTATAGATATAAGTCAACGTACAGATCACTTGAACTGATGTACTATCTGTTTTGGCTCTATGGATAGGTGCCACACTGAGTTTCAGTCTTACTAAACTGAAAACTCCGATTAACCGACACTACCAGAGGCAACTAAACCTCAAACATCACTTTGGTCGACATCAAACAGGTGGACAGGGGTGACATTTTTCGTTAAGAGCTGGAGTGTTGATTACATGAGCAAACGGTTTCGGACTAGGGCAGAAAGACACTCCTGACGTTTCATCGAAAACTTACAAAGGACGTGTGACAGGAGGCATATCGACATCATCATCATCATAACAGCCATGAGCCTGACCAAAAGGTGCTGTGGCTCGGGCCGCCGCTCACCTCA
>LUCH01005768.1:13005-29282 GCA_013368495.1 Paragonimus heterotremus | reverse complement strand
TAGCACGGTTATCCATTCGAGCTCACCTCCAGATAACTCTCGATCCAAGCGCTTCTATCTCAGGGTTTCTGGTGACGCTGAAGTCGGATCTCGTGGTCAAGCTAAAATGGGAATCGCAGTGAGTTCCAGAGCAGAGTGATGTTTGCTCGATTAGATGCCAATAGACGGTCGCTTGTGCGCTGTCAGACTCAATACGACGGTAAAAGTCCGTCGAGGCAAATCAGAAAGACGTTGTGTATTCATTGTATAGGCTTACGCTCCAACGGACAGCTGTTCGGATGCTACCAAGGATGCGTTCTGCGACGCTCTCGTTGACGTTCAGAAGCCAACTAAGCACCCAGACATTACCATACTAGCGGGCGATTTTGATACTCAGCTTGGTCGTCTTTCTCCGGATGAGAAGCAGCTTGGAGGTATGTTTGTTGTCCGGGTAAAACGCACTGATAATGGCGAGAGACTGCCCTGTCTGCGCATTTCCCACGGTCTCTGTATATCGAGCACCGTGTTTCAACACAGGACAAGGCACTGTGTTACATGGAGAGCTCCGTGTGCTTCTCAGCCGTCGACACTGTTGGATCCTGTAGCAGTCACTTACATGTTTCGCCAATCTCTTGATGCCTGCTATGCGTTTTGGAGCAACCGCGTGGATTCGGACCATGCTGTTGCACTTGGTCGCTTCGTTTTGTTATTTGCCCAGAGGACACGTTCGTAAATGCAAGATGCCTAACTGGCATTTGAGTTATGCAAGTGTAACTAACGTTTTCCTTGTTACAGTGGTTAGTAAATTACCCCTATCGAATCGGGTGAGAGAACCTATCGAACACTGGAAACAAACCGTGAGGGCTAAGAAAATATGCTGTATATTCCGGAGGAGCTGTCGTCGATAAAGCTTATGAACAAGCGTCGTTGGATCCCACCTAATTCAGAACATGACGACAACCGTCTAAAATTTGAACGCAAGCTGACTGAAAGTTTGCGCGAAGACTGAGTACCATTCACTTGAACAGTCCAAAAAATGGTATAAACCCTTTACTCTGGAAATCACAGAAGGCTTTTTTCCCATATCCAAGTTGTCTTTGAAGTGCATTTATGATTACGCTTGACAGTTGAAGCCGTATGGAAGCTGCCTTGCTGACGATGCCTTATTGTCACATGTAGCTCGGTTTTCTATCTGTAAAGTGTAGGCACCTTGTTGCTCAGTGTTTGAATATAGACATAGCTATTTTTAGTAGTTTGGTCCCCTTACCCTCCCCTTCTTTTTTCTCCTCTCTTCCCACATAGGTTTTTTTTCCTTCGTGGTTGTGTGGCAGTTAAGCATTAGTGTGAACCACTGATGTTATGCTGTCTATGATAAGGATGATGATGAAGTGAGACCATATGCGGAAACGATGGTTCCCGTATAGCTAACCAATTGCGCCGACTTGATAGATGGGCTGACAATTTTGACGAACAGTTCATCCTCATCATCATAGACGACAGTTTATCGGTGGTTCTGACTGATACTTAACTGCCACACAACCACGAAGAAAAAAAGCAAATCCTGCATATGGAGATGAAGAAAAGACAACTTTGCTAGTTGATTATATTTCCCACGACCCAGCGGATAGCTTCATGGGTTCAACCTATTATACAGTTATCTCCTCTATCTCTGAATTTGATTATGTTCTGTTTAGTCGACCCGATAGTTGTTTCATAACTAGGTGTCACTAAGTCGGTTGATAGAATACTGTCTACAAGCTGTTTGATCCTTTAGTATGGTAGCCTTCATACGTTTTTAATAAAACCTTAATAAATTGCTTTATTTTGTATGATACCGGCTCCCCTCATACAGGCTTATTTCCTGTACTCTCTTCTCAGAATCAACTGGAATGTAGTTTATGCTGGTTAATCAAACCATGTAATGTGGACTGGTTAAGTCGATTGATCGTTGTTACAGATGTGCATTTTTAAGGTGACTACATTGGATTTTGGGGGGCATATTGGAAGTTGTAGTCCATTACTAGCGGTTTCTTTTCAGCAACCTAACGGAACATCATTCATATGAGTTTTAGTGAATTACTCGTGCAGTAATGTACAGGACCTCTTGCTTAAGACCTTGAGCTTGTGAGATTTTATTAAACAAACGGTTTTAAATTTAGAAACCATGCCGTTCGAGGGTGTAGCAAATGTTGCGGACCGTTTAACTCCAACAGTTCCTCTATTTTCCCTTGCGGTTACATCCCTCTTCCTTCCACCTTTGTTTGTACTTGAATAATACTGATGACAAGGTATTCATATTCCTACTGGTGCATCCAACTATGCAGGGTCTACGAAATTTCGTATTTTGTGTTCCCGACTCCGAAACTGGTATTTCATTAGACGGCATTCATGATGATAGTTTTATCACTCGTCTCACGAATTTAGTTCAAATATCACACAACTATGGTTGTGGAATCTCTCTCGTATATGTGATCGTGCTCATTTGTATCACAAAAGCTACAGGCGTTAGCACCGATCTTAATTATCACAACCTAGTCACGTGTCGATAGCAGTATATGCCATTTAACCGAATCATCTTGGTTCGTCTACGATGTACATGTATGCATGTATATATGCATACATACCTCTAGTCGGTACAAGCCAACGGTCCTTGATTATTTGTTGAAACACTGCTTCCTGGAATCTAGATATGGGCTTCCTCTTTCTCATTACTCAGCTTGTTTCAGTTTAGTTAGTCATGAAAATTTCACCATAATTTAGACTCGTTTGGCTTCCTCTTCTTATACGAACTACATTAACAAATGCGTGTTCATTTATCTCTTAAGTTTTGAGCCATACTCTCTGCTAAAATGATTCAAACCGCCGCTGATCCTGATACTGGCTAAGGTAATGGGATTAATTACTAAACAGGATCGAATAAAAAGGCAAATGTTTATGGTTGAACGTGCACTTCTTATTAAGCTATGCCCTTTGTTAGCTTGGTCTGCTTTCTCAACACTGACCTAATTTTATAGCTTTCGTTCTACCATTGGAGGATCCCTCAAGCGTCTTCCGAAATATTGATGCTTCATTGGTCTATCGCCTGCCTGATTGGTCTAGGTCGATTATGATCCAAAAATATCTGATAAATACTTGCTCCCTGATCTTATTTGTTCATGTTTATATTCCCTGCGATGTGTGAATGAGTAGAACTCGCGCGGTTGAGCACGAATCAGTTGCAGTCATGTATAGTTGCGGGTGTTCTTTAATTTTTATCGCTGTCAGGTTAATCTGAATATTTTAGAGGGGACCTAATTGTGAAAAACCTGGGCTTTGGATAGACTCGAACCAGCGACAGAAACAATGTGCCCAAACGTGGCAAACGTTCCACCAGCTGAGCTACGATACTACGTTCGAAAGTTTTACATGTGGACTCTGTTAACCATTCGTCCCACTGTCTTATATGGAGTCCGCTAAATGATCCAGGAGATCGACTGTCAAGATTTTTCAGAGTTCACACCGGAATCCACCAACCCCATAATCGAGCATAAAAATCGTGTTACTAATAAGTAGTTTGACAAATTTGTTAATTTGGCATAGACATAGATGAATGTTAATGTTACCAACCTTGCGTGGTTGTAACCACGGAATCAGTTTGGGAGCCGTTCGTAATCCTGATCATAAAGATTCTTTCGGCTCATTGCATCATTGAGTTGCAATCCTACCAGTTAAGCGTGCTTTGATAAGTCTTCGCCAGAAAATAATCTGGAACATTCGTTAAAGTTACCGCCGTAAGAATTTGAAAGCCTACCCTATTTTTTCTTTATGAAGAGACCCGACTGTAAACAAATCTAGGTTTCGGTTGGTTTCATACCAACGGCAGAAACGGTGTCCCCACTCGGCCGCGGAGCTACGTTGGGAGATCGGGAGTCTCTAATGTGAGCCCAGCTATTCATCCATCCCACTGTGTTGCATGCAGTCCTCCAAATGATGCAGGAGGTGAACTACCATGACAAGACTTCTAAAGCAATTAACGCCAGAGTTTGGTAATGCTGTTATTCTGTTTCGAAATTATGTTATTGACAAGTAATTGATAGTTAGCTTATCTCCTGGGTCGCCTGGTTGATTCCATATGACACGATAGGATAGATGGACAACCGATTCTAGATATGACCTGTCTGGTCTGTAAACAGTATTTCTCAGATCAGCTAGTACGGTACATTCCATGTAGGGACCTCCGCTTCCTGCCGGTTTTTGCACCCCTCCGAGACCCTGATTTTTTTGAAAACTAGTTCTCTTCTAAAGATGATTACTCAGAAAAGAGGCATTTGCTTCGTTTCCCTCTTCCTAAGGTTTGCCAGTGGTTCATACATTCATCACTGGTCCACACCCTGGTGAGGCAACCATGTTGATCACTGAACCCTTAATATCACGTTAGACGCGATCGAATATTTGTACCTGAATGCACAACCGCATTAGCTTGTGTGGCACTGACACATGCTAAAAAGGACGGGACCCAAGCTTAGTGCACTTTGAAATGGATTGGCTGAACTTTCTGTTTGAATGTCACAACTGCGCTCAACTATGGGTGGTATTCAATCTTTAACAATCCAGTCCTCAGTCAGCTTTGGCTGACTTCGAATCCACGACAGCCTAACTGTGTCTGAACCTGTTATGCAATAAGAGGAAAACGTTTGCGTTTCACAATTCCGGTCACTCCTTTGCGACTTATGGAATCCAGTAGTTGGGTAGCAGTCAAAATTCATAATGATCTTTGTCCGGTTTTAGAGTGATTCTTCTCCACTGTTCTCGAAAGGGGTCAGAATTCGGCATTGTGGTCACCTTCAAACCGTTTTAGATTTCTCACTTCACTGAACCTCGGTTGACTCGAGTGTCATGTTTTTAAGCAGTATCTGAGACTCTACCCCCCTTGGTATTCCGTCTCATGCCAACTTCTTTATTACAATCGAGCTCCCAATACCAATTATATTGTTTTGACAGTTCTTCCTCGTGTCCCAGTCTTCCTCGCGTACCGTGAACCGTTGGAGGTAGTTGAAAAGAAACTGCACCTTGAGAGTTGTATCACCTCTGGTGGAACATCTGATAACATCACAAATCGTGTGACTAGGGCTCAGAATACGTGTTCTAGTTTACGCCATTTGTAGCGTTGGAGTGATCTAACTCTTTTCGCCAAATGTGGGGTGTATAATGCTACCATAAGGGCGGTTCTGTCGTATCGCTGCTAAACAGTCCATCCTCATGAAAGCTGCTCACAGAGTCGGTGTTTTCGACCTTTGATGTCTCCGAAGTATTATCAGCTTGTGATAGGAACATCGTATCAGTAGTGATGAATTTCACCGATATGTCCTCAAAACGGATAGACCCTGTCCATCCATTAGAATACTTATCTCGTCTTACAAACTTCGTTGGCTTGGATACATCTTACGAATGTCATCTCACCGTGTGCCATGCCATGCATTGTTTGTATTGGTAGGTGTTAAAACGAACCGCTCGAGTAGGCAAAACACGAGTTGGTAAGCCACCAAGTATAGAGTGTGTAGTGGTCAAGATGAGTTACTGAATAGACTAGGTAAATGCGAGTGTACCTCACTAGGCTATCGGTGATAACGAAATGAACGAATGAGACAAAATAGTTACAAAGTTCCAACAAGTTATGGTAATCAAAAGAGTTTGACTCAGAAAAAGTGTTCACAAGTGTTCGAGATGACCACCACAGTATTCCAAATTACCAGTATCCGGAAGTGGGTGATATCACAGAGTTGCCGTAGACTGCTGAAGCGCGATCCGGGATGCGACGATGTTCGTGGTACAACGGAGCTAAAAAAAAATTGGATGATAGTTCCGTGTAGTATCGTCAAACGACTGCACAAAGAAGAGGAGAGCAGACCGACGTGCACAAAATTTGTATTGTATTACAAGGTCACTTTTATCAATTTGAACACCATGTAAAGATGATACAAAAGGTTATTGTAACAGAAGTGAAACATCGTTTGCAAACAAAATTAAGGAAATCTCTACAAATGCGTATTAGTGGACAGCGATGTATCGTCCAACTGTCGTACAGCTGTTGAAAAAAGAAAACTCAAGTCTGAAAAGAAATAAGATTTGCTATGTAAATGTTATCATTCAACTCAAGATACCCAAACTTTGCAGGGAAACAACAGGGTTGTAAATAAAAGTAAGACAGAATCCGTTCATTAGCCTCCTGAAGACTCTTAGCGCCCTGCTCTATTAATTCTTTTCACCTCACATAGTTCTACTAAGTAACAGCTTCATATATGTTACTGTGACAGCCACGTTCTTGAATTTCGCTACGATGAAATCGTTGAGTCACAAGGGTTCCACTTCGGGAGACAAATCATGCTTGCACTGGCTATTTCACTGTTCATTATCGTCATTTTTATTTGTTAGACCATCATTTCTCCATCGCAGTGCTTAAACCAATCAGCTTTGGCATTGATAAAGTATCTTATCCGATAGAATATTAGTTGCGATTGTCCAGTTCCGAAGTGAATATCCACCATTTGCCTATTATGTTCACCGACTGGCTTTTTTGTCTAGCTGTGCCCTGATCTAAACAACCCGAGGAATGCGCTCTGATGCCCTGTAGATGCTATCCTAATTTTTTGTAAAGTTTGAAAGGAGATATAGACGCTAACTCCTTAACAGACACAATTACAAGCTATCGCAGATATCCCTGCTTCTTTGGAGATAGCCCTGTAATATAGTGCTCGCACACGTCTGTATCGCCATGCAACATACGCAACATTTCCGTGTATAAGATATCAACATCTGATCGCTTTTCTGTTCATTTTCCCCCATTATAGTGAATACTTCGAAAGAACCATATTGGTCAATAGCGTCACCTGGCAATGTAGTCTGTGCGGTCGTGGACCTTTGACATTTGCCGCAGCAGCTTCATGTGAACGTGCGGACTGTTGTGAAATGGACTCTTTTGGCTCGTCGCTTATAACCGGATTGTTATACATAATACATCATTCAAAACGTCAACGTTTGTCGGAGCTGGTCGACCTTTTGTGCGGATTCGCAGCCAATCGTTTTTTTGTCGGTGAATCTATTCTCTATTCCTTTTTTGCAACCTCCAAGTGAGTGGTAATGAGTTTGTTGCTATGACATCAGTTTGGAATGAGGAGCTCAATTAATTTAATTCTTGTTTACGATTTACATCGTGGATAGTTGTTGAAACTCGGGTTTTGTAACCAACATGTACGCTTTAAATTTGCACAGTTAGCCTAAAAGGTTGATTCTACAAGATGGTAATACCATTTCTGATATTGACGTCAGTACGGAAATTTAGGTCCGTACATCTACTAATCTATCATTGCTCAAAGCTACTTCAGATGAATATCCAAGTTCAATAACTTCTGCGCACGAATGCTCGATTTATTGCACGTGACAAACAACCTCTTTCTCTTCAATACTGACTTTATTGTGGTGATGCGTTAACAGCCGAATCGATCAACCGACTGATCCACATCAGATGCTTTACGTGGCTTGTGCTACCTAGTGAAGCCAAATCGAACCGAATAACATACTGCATCGGCCGTCGCGCACGACAATATATATATATATATATATATATATATATATATATATATATATATATAGAGGGAGAGAGAGAGAGAGAGTATTGGACAATTTATTGTGACGTTTCAAATCCACACTAGGATCCGTTACCAAACAAATAAATGTGTTAGAATGTGATTGCTCTGCCGTTCACTGTGTTCGCCTGTCGGTCTGTCTTCGCTCGCTTTTCGTCCCAGTGTCAACGATGCTGACGTAGGGGCTGTCTATATCTACGTGTCGATTGAACGAATTCCGCGAATGGAGAGCCTATAGTACAAGCCGTTCCCCCTTCATCTTCGCCCGTGCGACCACTTTCGCATGATTTATGTTGACCTCGTGGTTTGTGTCAGCGTCGTGGTGCCACAATTGCGATCTAGGGTCGGCCCGTCGCATCGCTAGTTTGTGTTCGTGCACGCGTGTGCGAACCTGTTTGCCTGTCTCTCCCACATACTGTTGGTCACACCCCACGCCAGACTGTTCGTGTGGTTCTGCGTGATTCTTAGCATTCACCAAAACTGAACGGAGTGTTGAATTTGGCTTGTGTGATATTTGGACGCCCAGTGGTTGGAGCATTCTTTTTGCTGCTTCAGGTGTGCCGTGAATATATGACACTGTCATTCGCGTTTTGGGTTCTGTTCGTTTAGTTCTTGTGAAACCCCTGACAGATGCCTTTATGAAGCTGATAGGGTATCCATTAGAAGTGAACAGTTTGAACAGGTACTTTCGTTCTGGTCTTCTAGGTTCCGTTGAACTACAGTACGTGTTTGCACGCAGCTTTTAAGTTGACAGACTGGATGATTGCTGTCGAACCTGAGAATGACATCAGTTGCTGTCGGTTTACGATAGACGGTAGTTTCCAGCTTGCCATCTGGTTTTCTTATGACCGATACATCGAGAAACGCTAGGCGTGAATTTTCCTCCTCTTCGCATGTGGAGGTTATTCCATTTATTGTTATTCAAACAACTGTGAAATTGGTCAAGCTGAATACGAGGTAAAACAACAAATATGTCATCCACATATCGAAGCCACACTTTAGGTTTGAATGTCTGAAAGGCTTCATATTCGAAGTGCCTCATTACGGCGTCTGCAGGTAATCCTGATATGGATGACCCCATTGGTGTGCCTCTCTTCTGCAGGTAGACTCGGCCGTCAAGTTGTAGGCGAGTCTCCATGCAAAGCTCCACTAACTGAATCAATTCTTTTGGAGAAAGATTCGTCCTATTACGCAGGCTATTCTTCTCATTTATCAAGAGCTGCATGACGATCGTGGTCTTTCTAAAACAAAAGACTACTTCGGATTCGGTTGTTTGTCTATGATGATGACGTTGATGAAGCTGAACGTTCTGTGGACCCCTTCTTCGCAAAGAAGTACCAGGGAAGTACTTGAATCCGTTGAGATCATTGTATGCTCACTATGCAACCACAGAGAGTTTATGGACGACTGTCTGGGTCTCTCATCACATCTGGTGATGTTCGTCAAGCGTTTATATTTTCTCCCTTCTTGTTCATTTTCGTCATAGATGATATTTTTGGAGGTTTGCTTGAGGAATCCAGTGAGCTTGGTGTTGAGCTTCTTCATGGCGTTAGGTTGACCGACCTGGAGTATGCGGATGATATTGTCTTGTCCAACCCTTCTGCCGAAGACATTCAGACCACACTGAACAATGTGAATGAGCGGGTTGGTTTGTATGAAATGCGCTTCACACCATCAAATTGCAAAGTGCTTCCTCAAGACGAGCATTTCCACTCCTTTATCGCAGGTAATCCGCTTGAGACTGTGGGCAGTTTCACAGGCTTGTGTTGCATTACCGCGTTAGTTTGTAATATTGCTGATGAGGAATCGACAAGGATAGTAAAGACATAACTTGTCTTTGCCATCTCATCTCATCTGTGTATTCAAAAAGACGTCCGGTTGCTGCTAAAGTTAACAGTATATAGTGCTTGTGTACGTCATGTTTTGCGCTATGGTCCGGAAACGTAGTCTGTTCTTGTCGGAGATGTCAACAGACTTGCTGTGTTTGATCATCGTTGTCCCCATCACTCCGCCGAGATTAGATAGACTGATCGAGCGAGCGATGTGGCCTTTCGGTGGCGCGTATTTCGGGACGTTCGAGATGCGCGATCAGTTGATCAACTAATCACGTTGCACAGCCCGCGATGATTGGATCACGTATTCCGTATGCTGGCTGATCGTTTACCGTACCGGGCATTACATACTGAGATCACCAACCGTTGGGTGAAACCGCTTGGTGATTGTGCTAGAGCATGGTCTCGAAATATGTTGGCCCTGACTGTTCCATTGAGTAAAGTAGGTAGGTGTCGTCTGCTTGACTGAGGTCTTCGCGGTCACTTAGATCTTTGGTTAGAAGGGCTTTCCGAGATGGCGGTGTGTTGCGATTAATGGCGTACCTGCATCCACACCTCTAGCTGTTCCGTCTAGTCTTTTGTTGTTTTTATTCTTATTATTATCGTTACTCTGTAACTTTCGTAGTAACTCTCCTTCTTCTAGGATATTCCAATTCAGTGTTGAGGTGGCGACGGCCCGTACCACAGCATATTCTGTTCAGGCCCTTGGCTGTTTTTATTATATTGTTCCGTTCACGTTATATTCACACGGAAGACTGGCTATCTCGCTGACATAGTAAAGCATTTCTCTGGAAAGTAGTGATGCTCTACTAGTGTGCAGCATATGACTTCGGTACACTGTTTTATTTTGAAGTTACACCTTTTTATCGCTTCGAATGAACCAGTGATATTATAAAGTGCTCTAATGCATAAGTGCTTATGAAATCCGACGTTTTCCTCGGTATCTAGTTAAGTTAGTTCACTCACATCAAACACTGCAAATGCGATCGACGAACGTGTGTTATTGAGGTGTCAACGGGAGCACCTTCTTCCTCTTTCTTAGGCTGATGTCAGCATTATCTTCCTATATCAGGACCGTCCATATCTTTTTCTCAATTGAAGCTAACGGGGTGTTGTTGACATATCTAACATTCATTCTGTAATGGGGATGCTATACATGCTGTGGCGTCTCGTCTGGCGTCCTTTGCACTGTTCTAGTGGGGACGTTGGACTTAGATTTTTTTCCGACGTGAACCCAGGGGCACTTTCTGTTACATTTGAAGTTTATCGTAGTATTCGTTGTTTGTTTCATCTCGTTAAAAATGTTCCATTCCGCCTCCTCTGAACAGTGTTGTTTGCTTTTCTCGAGCGTCGAGTAGCAACACATGTAGACCTCGGAGGTTTTTTGTGGTATTCTGCCTCAAGTTGAACATTACGCACGATAGGTCTTGTTTTTGGCATCCCGGAAGAAGCCCTGGCTTAGCGAGTGTGATTATTTTTCAACTTGATTAGTCGTCGATTGGAGTTAACGAGACAATTACTATATATTCTGTCGAAACGATCGATCAGTCCATGCATTACTGACAGGTGAATGTGGCTGAACGTTTTTGTGTGATACTTCGTTCTTGCCTGATGTGACATCGGTGGTACAATAAGCAGCGCGATTACCTGATGAAATCCTAGCCAAAGTTCCAGTCCAAGTCACGGTAATGATGCACGCCACTGTTGTAGTGTAATAAGTGCTAGACCCGTGTCCATTGCTTCCCGACAGTATTTCATGAAGAGCATGTGGGAATGCGAATGTTACGATCATTTACGAGTTTATGTCAACCAAGGCTAACTTTAGATGTTCAGCTGCATTTAGTGGGATGCCGAAATCTTCTTTGTTTCGAAATCGACCAGTTTACATCATTTCGATATGGTGTGATCGAAGCAAGTACATGATGAAGTGTCAATCACATGATTGATTTACGTCCAGACCACTGTCACTGTGGCTTGGCAACTGCACTACTGACTGGGTGATGGCGCACATTCACTTTTCAAAGCACTACGCGGCAAGTTTATATTGGGCTGGCACATCTGCCTGAAAGCGTCGTAGCAATTTGTCGTGGCTGTTTGTTTCCGTTGCAGCTATTTTTAACTTTTCTGCATATAATTTATGCTTATACAAAATTTTGTACACAGTTTTTCATTTGTATTTGTCAGTTTTCAACTTGATAAAAGGTAAAATCGTCCAAAGGCAGTCTAGACGTGTTAGACAAATAAGCTTACCCATTCATGTACTAATGATGTCCAATCTTCATCCACCATTCCTTGCATTTTTTGCTGGGTTTCTGGTTTACTAGTCTACGGTAGTTCTACAGTAGTTCTAGTCTACAGTTAGACGTGGTTACTTGTTGATTTGTCACATGGAACCGAATACACTCCTGAGCCAGTTTATAATCAAGGCTTGTATCCCTATCTCGGATTGGTACCTGGTGAACCACGTTAAATATGACTGGAGAGGTCGTGTTCAGTGGCGTTTATGCTGCCGTTGTTTGATCGAGTTGTCCATGAACTAACCACATTTGACGACGCGAGGCAACAGAGTTTTTCGTCCTGAAGATAGTGCCTTACTTTCGTTTAGAGGAGTAGTCCACCGTGTGTCTGTAAATCCTTCGATGTCTCTCATTCTGGCATCGGTAGAGTCGTTTTTATAAAAATTTGGTTTTCATTCTTCAGTTGTTTTCCAGCTTGAACTGTTCTTTTTCTCTCGTTTCATGGTAATGCGATGGCTAGCGTAAATATCAATCGCAAATTTTTGTTGTTGATGATGTTGATGTCACTCATTGTTGTTACCCAATTTTCGCTCGTGCAGTTATTCGTCTTTATATATTTTTACTTTCTAGAACACGGTCAGATGGCTATGTGAAACGCGTTTTGTTAGCTTCCTCAGTGAATAATTCAAGAGATGCAAAAGTAAGACTCCTTTTGTTTTGTGTATATGTCGTTGTGCTCTATACTGACTACTTACGTGGTTTTGCTTAGTCCCCGCATACGTTCGGTTCAAAGCTTTCGGTTCTGCCTACTGCGGCAGTGGACAGACAAACACGTTTGTACACTTTTATTTTACAGAACTCGATGATAAGTGAATATGGTTTGACGTAGACAAATGAACATTCAGGGCGCAGCAAACCTTTGAAGGGCAATCACTAATACGCCACAAGAGACGTTTCGCTTGTCAGTATAATCCAGTTTACCCTCTAACCTTGAAGAAGAAATGTTTATTTAATGGTTTCTCTGATGTGTTGCTTCCATCCTACACTGCTTGACATCAGTTGTATTCAAGCAGTCTTTGGGTATGAACGTTTGTTTTGCGAATGGCAACTAGAAGATGAAATTCGATTCTGCTGTGGACAGTCGTTAGGCCTACGCACGCATTGCTACTATAAAGACGTATTTAATGATGAGAAGAACACTGGATTGATTGATTGAGTGAGGATGGCTAAAAATGGGATGATGCGGTTTTATTGTCATCTTCAGTACCATTGGTATTATGTCAGTGACTGGTACTGATGCCTAGCGTCCATGCAATCATGAGAAATAGTGGAATAAACCCTCATTTGAGCATAAAGAAGGTGGCTTTTACTCCACCTTGTCCCCGTATTTATACTGAGACAATCTACATCAAGTTGTTTACATTCAGACAACAAAATCTGATTGTAGTTGTGAACAGGATAGTGTCTGCGACACATCTTCCCTGTCTAGCTTTGTTAAATGCACCTTATTTTGCAATCAAACCCACCATTTAACCTGACTACCCGCTCTATCGCTTGATGTTTTCTTTCAAACGTCAAGTGGGTCAAAAGGACTTCCTGACGGCAAACATAACCTACAGTTCCTAATCGATTAATGGCCTTTATTAAGCCACTGATTTACCATCACACACCTTATGCCAGTGTGTTGGAGGCCCAGCTAAACGTGTATGACATGTCAAACGAAAGCTTGTTGTTCTCAATGTGTTTCCTAACCATCTCGATTTATGATGAGTGAGCTTGTTCGGTTCATTTGAAAACAGTCTTCTAACTCTAGTTAGTTACCCAGTACTGCCATCCGACACGCGTGACCGATCGTAAGCATTGACTACTAAAGACTAATACACTTAACATTCTCAACCCCCAAGAGCCGTGATTCGCATTTGAAATTGAACTTCCCTAACTGCTATCTTGTAAGTACGATCCTCAAGCTTAAGTAAGACACCTTTTTGCTGTTGATGTTCCATACGTTGTGAGCTTTAGTGATATCCCACAGCCGCGTTGTGATATTCTACTGAGTGTTGTAATAGTAATGTCTTCGACTTACTCACTGATCTCAATAGGGCTACTTTTCGTTCTGCTGGTCGCTTTGGAATGCTCAAGTAGTGAGGTACGATTCAGTGGGCATACTACAGGGCTTCTTTTTTCATAGTTACATCACTTCTCTGTCGCATGTGGAAAAGAAGGGGTTTAGATAAGATAGCCCTAAACAAAGAGGACTCCAAAAGTCTAAGGGTTAACCGTGACTGGCGAGTTATTGTCTGGTATTATTGAGACACGTTTGGTACCGTTCAAGTCTGATGTGAATCTAACTACATGCCCTGCGTGTAACAGCTATCGAAACCCCATATCATTGTCGTATTCACTGCGCCTTCGGGCTAGGACAACATCTCGCTAACAAGTGAGTAATACTCTTGAATCAGTGACTCCCGGTAAAATCTCCCCACGTAGGCTATGTCTTCTGTTGTCTCGCAAGTCAGACGTTTGAGTCGGAGACTCGTGCTGGAGTCCCTCAAGCCATCCAAGTTCTACGGCGTAAAGGGCGGAAAATTGTCAGAATTTATTGCTATCCTGACGATCGCATTCGTCTATTTCCATTCTCTCACTGTATTCCGACCCCCCTTTTCCTCCCCTTCCTGTACATCCGAGTGATTGTTTTATAAAGCCAAGACAGCTGGTAAGCACTGACAGTTTCAATGTTCGCACTCTTCGACAGCTTGGTCAGCAAGCTCCTTTAGCAAGTACTTCTTCAAGTTTGGAGCCTGATGTATGCCGTGTGTCAGAGATACTAATCTACGATCCCAATACCGTTATCTACGTGAGTTCACTTCTAGGTGACTGACGATCCATACACTTTTCTCAGTGTCCCTGGTGCCGTTGAAACTGAATCTCGTGGCGGCGCACAGAGGTCCGAAGTAGTGTAATGTTTGCTCGATTTACTCCCAATAAGCAGTTGTCTGTGCGTTGTGGGACTCAATACATTTAGGTTATTGTCTGTTGGCGCAAATTAGAGATGTATTGTGTATCCATTTTATCGACGTATGCTACCAAGAATTTGTCCCAAGAAGCCGTCATCGACATTTTAGACTGACCAAACACTCTGATGTTATTCTGATCGGTGATTTGGATGCTCCATATGAGAAGCGGCTAAGTGATATGTTTGGCATTCGGGTAAAAGCACTGACTGCAATGGTGGACTACCACAACCACGTACCTCACGTTCTCGATGTTTCAAGTGTTACTTCAACACAGGAGGAGGAGGTGTTGTGCCACATGTGGACGGCTCTCAGTATCTCAGCCATGGCACAACTTGATCACACATCAGTGAGTTACAAGTGGTGCCAGTATGTCAATGAGTATCGTGCATTTTAAAGTAACCATCTGGACTCGGATCATCCTGTGATGCGTACCCGTTTTGTTCTCCCATTTGCTCAGACGTCACACACTCTTAGCAGAAATTATTTAACCGGCTCCAAGGAAACACTGGAAGCAAATCGCAACAAGACAGGAAGCCTGCTATGAAAGGGTATCTTTTGAAGGACTGGCAGATTTATGATAACAAACCTTATGAACAAGCGTCGTCCTATACCACTTGGCTCTGAATATTATCACCAAACGTGGTTTCAATATCAGCGCTGATCTACGGACTCCACTTAGTTTGAGATGAACGGCGCATCTAACTTGTAAGTGAGGAAGTGTCAACACGATGACCGAACGCTTGCACAAATGCCATCAACATCACTTAGTCTATAAGTCGAAAGTGACGCAACATTCCTTTTTGACAGCAAACGCGAATAGCTGTTTTCCCTAATTCCTGGTTACCATAGCTGTCGAGTCGGTGTGTGAGATTACATTAGAAAAACCTCGGCTCCATTATCACCAGTTATTCGCAACGAATTCACACGTAGCCTGAAGATTGGCGGAACCAATCCAGCTGGCTTTAACCGGATCATATACACGGCGAGATCCGAATTGTCAGTTATTACGTTCCAGACGGCCCTCTGTCGGAAACAGAAGTGGCCCCGTTGCTTAAGTTATCAAAGCGTGACTAGGCTCACAGACCACATTCCTTCACTTCCTTCTGTATTCATGAATGACGTAGAAGGGCTGATAAAGGAACTAGCAAAACTCGCTCAGATTTGAGCTGGCAAAGTGAACAACTACTTCGTTGATGGAGCTTATCATTGGCTATTTCTGTTTTCAGAAATCGGGATCCGAAGTCACACAGAGGCATTAGACTAGTGTCTGTTGCGTTCAAATTATTCACTGACCTTATTTTCCAGATAGATACGTCAATCTGTTAAGATAGTTGTAATCCCACTCCGTAAGTGCAGTAAAAGTTTATGGACAACTGTCTCGGGTGTTCATCACTTTCAAGGGTGTTCGCCAAACATGCTCAATTATCCCATGGGACACTTCGTGGAAGCTGTGCATAAAAAATCCAGCGATCTGGATGTTGAGTTTCCTACTGGTACTAAGTTAGCTGCCATGGGACATGTAGATGACGTTTTGTTCAGCCCCCTGCCGAAGATATTGTAGCGAAAAGGCGTTCAATAAAGCACAATCTTTAT
>LUCH01005768.1:0-12570 GCA_013368495.1 Paragonimus heterotremus | reverse complement strand
CGCGGTGGGTTTTTGAGCGCACCTCCCCCTGTGTTGAGGTATTCCACCGAGAGTTGGAATGCTCGTACCACCTGCTTGACAGTCCACCACAATATGTACACCATGCTGAACAACAAGAGTGATCCATTTGCTTTGCGTACATTGCGCTTCGCACCTTCAAAATGCAAATCGCTGCTTCAGGACTGGAGCATTCCTACTTGCACGTTCTTTACTGAAGACAATCCGTTTAAGACTGTGGATAGAGAAGGACGATGAGCAGCATAATCTCTTCAGTTTGTAATATTACTGGTGGGGCCACTAACAGTCAGGGAAAACGTACGGTGGTCATCGAGTGTGAAGACGTTGATTATTCCGTCGAGTAAATTGGAACGATTTCGGTTCCTGGTTTGGTTTCCATGATCGTTCAACTCGCCAATAAACTGCTATTTGACATAACAATTTGTTGTGATATACGATGTGCCTACATCCGCATCATTTCTAGCAGTTTCGTTTAACCCTGATTTGAATCGCTTTTATCTTTTGCATTGTATCTTTCAGGATATCTCAATTACTGTGAGCGGTGGTTCGAACCATAGTACATTGTGACCCGACTCCTGGTTATTATGATTGAATGATTCAAGTTTCCTTTCAGATTTCTGTTGTTCATACTCGCTTCGCTTTTTGACAACATCGGGTGACTACTTGACCAATATGTGAGATCGGTCTAATAGTGAATTATTCAATCTTCAGCCTCTAAATCTATAACGTTTCCATTTCTGTATAACAAGCTTGTTTACACGTGGCCGTATGGTACAATCAGACTGTTTAAATCTAAACAGGAGTGGTCGCGTGCATTCGTATTGATTACTGTTTATCCCCTGTTAGTGTCCAATTAACCATCAGATTCTATTCTACTCTAGGCTGACCATCCGCCTAACTCAAGCGGCGGCATGCTGCCTCAATCCGGATTGGTGGAACCTGGTGCTGTGCTTTATCAAGTTGGCAGTAATTGGCAGGATATGCCGATAGACAAGCGTTTGAGTCCCCCGTTACTTTTACCCTTCAACAACATTCATCGTCGTGCTCAAAATGCGGTGACGAGAGAACGCGTCCGGTTTCTCATCCGGCACACGTGTGAATTGAAAAACGGCTGTTTCACTCCCAAGGTAAGTAGGTTGAGTTGCGGATATACATTTCATGCTTGAGGTATGAACCCAAGGGAGAGTCCCTTGGGAATAAATTCGATCAGAGACGTACGTCTCATGCTCGCTGTCCTCGGTAGAACCTTGCGATTATTGCCTCTTCGTTAATTATTTGCAGTGACCTCCGGTTTGTTTACCGTTAGGCATAGGTTGCCACTTTTTCGGATTCGCGCAAAGTGCCATGGTGAATTGGTATGTGTGTAGAGAGATTTTTGTTAATTCGTCATTGTTTGAAAGTCCTTTCGAGTGGAGTATCAGTCGCTCTATCTGTTCATTGTTTACTATAATAGCTTAGCTACTTCCGTTGCGTCCTCCTTGATCCGTTGAGTTGTTTTCTGTCATGGGGGTGATGACAGGACCCTTGTGTTTCAGGAGACAACAGGCATCTTTGTTTATATTCAAGCTTACAAGGTAATGCTACCCGAGTATGTGAAACTGTCCATAGTCTCGAGCGGATTACCTGCAGCGAAAAAAGTAGGAGTGGAAATACCCCAGTCTTGAAGCAACACTTTGCACTTTGAAAGTGCAAAGCGCATTTTATACAAACCAGCTCGATCACTCACATTGTGCAGCATGGTCTGCATGTCTTCGGCAGAGGGGCTAAGTAAGACTATTATCTGCATACTCCAGATCGGTCACCCTAACGCCACGAAGAAGCTCAACACCAAGTTCACTGGGCTCCTCAAGCACACCCTCCAGAACTCCGTCCATGACAAAATTGAGCAAGAAGGGAGAAATCATAAATCCTTGACGAACATCATCAGAAGTGATGAATGACCGAGGTAGTTGTCCATACACTCTCACTCTGCTTGCGGAGCGAGCAAACAGTGATCTCGGCAGGTTCACGTATTCCGCTGGTACTTCCTTGCGAAGAATACAGCTACAGAGAACGCGACGAGCAATTGACTCGAAAGCAGCCTCTAGGTCCAAAAAGACCAAGATCACCAGCTGCCCATAAGAATACCGATGTTTCATGATCTGTCTCAAGGTAAAAATGTGATCAACGCACCCTTCACCTATCTGAATTCCTAGACCTAGTAAGTCGGCGTAAAATAAGGCCAGTGAGTAACTTGGACGCAACAGACATTAGACTGATCTCTGGTTGTCATATAGACTTCGGACCGCATTTGTTGAAAACGGGAATTACTGTTGATAGGCACCAGTCACATAGTAACTCAGTTTTTCAAACAATCTTAAACAGTTTCTGATATCAATTTTTCCTCACCATCCTTGGAAAGAGAAAGATGGAGATCTGATCCAGGAGCCTTGTTACATTTCAATATCTCAATATCCGGGGCCATAACTGCTTACGACGAACGGCCCTCTGGAAGGCAGTAACTGACCATTCGAGTCTCGTCGTCCACCTGACCTGGTGGAGGCCAGCTGATCTGTTCTTCAAATGTTCAGCCCATCTGTCAAGTCGGTGCGAATGGCTAACGATAAGTGAACCATCTCTTTCACATACGGTCTCACTCACACCAACTGGACGACCACTACAACCACGAGTCAGGTAAAATATTTTCCCATTATTCTCAGATAAAAAAGCTCTTTCTATCTCTTAATAGTTCGACCAAGTAGCACTCACGGTCTTTGCGCAAACTTTCAGTCAGCTTGCTTTCAAACTCTCGACGGTCGTCATCATATTCACAACCAGGTGGGATCGAGCGACGCTTGTTCATGAGGTTTATCGGCGTGATGGAAATCCAGTTTTGTCGCAACCGAACAGCTTTTTCGGAACCCACCTGTTCACAGCATGCTTTCATAGCTGTGGCGATTTGTTCCCAGTGCTCGTTAGGATCCCTCACCTGATTCGAATCGGGCAACTTGTTCACCAACGTCTTTTGGTAAACGTTCTTCACACTCTCCTCGTTCGAATACCAGTTAAGTATCTTGCATTTACGAGTGTATGTTCTCTGGGCAGATGACATAACAAGACGGGCACGCACAACGGCATGGTCCGAGTCCAGGTGGTTGCTCGAAAAGACACGACAGTCCTTAACAGGGTGGCGCCATCCGTAACTGACTCCTATATGATCCTACTGTGTCCACGCCTGAGAAGCACACGGAGGTATCCAAGTAACACAGTGCTTCTTCCTGTGTTGGAATGCGGTACCTTTGGCTGCGTTTTTTTCTAACTGTTGTTGAAAACTCGGTGCCTGGTTCATGATGTAACCCTATTGAGTGTGTCTTATTACCACAATTTTGGTGTCCGTCTTAATTGTATCTGCACTTTCTTCAAGTCATGCGTGCAGTTATCTTTATATCCCGACAGACTGATTTTCTATTTGGGCTGTAGACTGGCGTGCTCAATGTAAGGCATATCTTGGGGACTTCCGCCATTTCTACTCACAACACAAACCTTCACAAATCTTTACAGTTTGGCAAGACGAACATATTGGAAACCCCACTTCTTCACCAATTTGTTGCTTTCCTTTTGACATGTGTTCAGGATCTCTGTGAGACAGTCTAAGGGAGAGATACCAAGGCAGAGTTACTGGCATGTGCATGGTGATCATGCCTCATTTAAGAGCATGTTGAGGACGCACATTCGATGCTGATGATGAGCGTGCTATTCTCTTCTACTCGTTACCATTGTTTTACTGTCTACGCGCTTGTTGAGCCCAATTTCAGGTAAGGGGATTTTCGAAACTTCAGACCCAGAATGATTGAATTCCCTCATTATCAGAGGCATCCTCTTGAAAAATATGACGTTGTGTGTAATGACGTCTATCTGAATCGAGAGATGACAGACTATTGCGGATATGAGTCGGTTCTTGTTATTTGACGACACGTACTGTAGCTTGCTGTATTCTTGAGTGACGTGCTTTATTGCCACTGATTCCGATTTTGACTAGATCCTGGACTACAGACCGAAAGATTACCAGCTGTTTGATATCAAGAATTCCCACATTTGCGAGCTTTTCTTACTTTGTATCTCAGATCGTAGATCATTGCAGATGTTATAGTCGTTTGCGTTGACTGTGTAGAACCTCGGTCTGCCTAGGTCGATATTCACTAGCTATATTCACTTGATGAGTGGTAACAGCTGCGAAACTGGTTGTCCGCTCTCGGGGATTTTTTTACCATTGACCTCACATTGTTTGTGCTGTCATTTCATTCCATTTATTTTTTTATAGGCTACTTTAACGTTAACTTGTAGGTGAAACGTTGGTGCAGTTCATTTTTTGGCCTCTTCGAATAGCCCATCCATTACCTATTCATTTATGATTACTGTTTCTGGATTCACGAAAAATAGTTTGAACTTATGACCTCCTTTTTGGTCTCACCAAAGTTCTCTTTCCTTCTTGAAGATTGGAGAACTCTTATATTTTTCCTTCCGTTCATTGTAGATAATTTTCATGCAACGTTATAGGGTTCATCCACACGGTCCACTCACGTGGGCTGATCTTTTCATGCCGCCTGAACCGGATTGGGCAAAATGTGTGAGACACGGGCCTAGTGAGTTGCTGATTGATCTGTTTTGGAATGTATACATTCTCTTTTTCCCTACTTATTGGTAGCAGTTTATATCGTCGAGTTCAGTTCTTGTGGATGGCAGTTTGAAGCTGCCTACTTTGTTGTTGTGGTTTGTATCTACCTGTTTCGTTTTTACTGTTTGTTGCACAACCTTGTCTTGCTAACGATGTTAGGCATTTTGTCTATATATGGATAACGATACATCAGGGCTGACATTGACGTCTTCGTTTCTCTGTCACCCTATCGTTTGCCAATCACTAGCAACGTGTGCTCGGTATAATAGATTAGTTGATACATAGCTTAACCACATTAATTTATCCATCCCCAAGACATCCTCACATGAACTCCATGACCCCAACAATCAGACATCCGTTGCCTATTCTGTCTTTGCTTACGGATTTATACTACGTAATATGTACGACCGAGCGCACACATCGACAGGCAAACATTATCCACTTCCTCTTATCTGAGCGGCCACATTTCGCATCCTTATATACGTGCCTCGTAACCTTCGGATAGATGCCCTGTACTAACGAAGACCACCTTAGTCTTGCTGGTCTCCACTTCTTTTCTTATACCCTTACTACTGCTGATGCAACTTCCTAAGTACCCGAAACGATTAACAGCATTAGCTAATTAGAGTCAACATCTTCATATCGCTTGACAACTAAGATACAGTTCATGAGCTTCATTACAGATCAAAATACGATATTGCAGACATGCCGTGGTTTCAGAGTATAAGCGGGAAGACAAGTAAACTGTCGCCCAGAACTTTCCATTCTACGATCTATTCTTTTTTACCTGTTGCGGATAAATGTCCCATCTGACACGTTCAGTTTTATCAAGAAGTGGTGCTTCGGACCAGTAGTACGGATTAGTTTGAAGAGTGCTAATTGTTTAGGACTGTTGTAACTTGTGTATACTGCCTACGTGCGCGTAAACAGACAACAGAATAACGGCTAGTGAAAGAGTAGTTAACAGAACGACGTTCAACGGTAATGAACAACTGACTACGGATTATGCACGACTAAATCGTATCTTCCCGGCGAACCCAACCACCCAGTGCTAACAAATGAACACAGAAAAAACTGGCCTCGGGACAGAGCTACTTTATGTCACTCAATCCGAAGACGATACGGTCACAAACCAGACCGTGTTTAAAGGGTTCGTGACCAATCAAGAACATGGTCAGAAGACGGACCAGACAAAGATACGCACAGTACAGTGATGTCCCAATTAAAGGACGTGCTTGTGGGCGGGGTGCCAGAATTTGACACAAAGGTTGAGAACGCATGTGACGGGGGACGTGGCACATAACCGTGCCGACTATGAAGGTCACTACAATCGGTAGTGAGTTAGGCCATTGCGATGGCAAGTAAAACGGTATTTTCGGAGAATTGGGTTCTTCCCCGACAACTCCTTTACGAAGATCGATAGTAGGTCGCCTTCTTCGGGTCACCCTGAATGAGAGTCGGTGGTCGGCGTTGTCGATGGCTCCAACGTCTGGGAGGACAACTTGTCTTGTCAGTTGACAGGGGTAAGGTTGACGCTTCGGGAATTTCGAACGTGTACAGAAGTAGGTAAAATGGCATAGTCCTCTGGTCGCCACGGATTTCTTCTCTGACACCATGGCGTGGCCGGAGTTGATTGCGATGGCGGACCCAAGTATTCCCCGCAACGGAAATCTCATAAGGCACCTCCACCCGGCGTCTTGTTATCACACCTTCTGCTCACTGGCTGTGACCAGGTCGATAATCGCGGGCGTAGACAGGCGATTGAACTGATAACGGGGCCTGTTCGTCTGAAGAAGATTACTTCTGTTCTAATTGCATCGTCGGGATCATGGAGGTCAGCGTGGTTCGCAGTTTACGGTTCGTGAGGGCTTTGACAGGAGATAGGTTACTGTTTAGAAACTTGTTAGGAGTCTTGTGATAGACGAGTGGAAGTTGCCGTAAGCTTTCTTCAGACGCCCCATTCTTACGCGATTTGAGAAGAGCACGTTTGCGTATGTCGACGAGGCGTTTTGCCTGCCCGTTGGACTGCACATGATTTGGAGGCGACCGAACGTGTTCAGTGACGTTGCGCCTGCAGAATTCTCCGAACTGACCGGAAACGAATTGGGTACCATTGTCAAACACAATGGTTTCGGCGAGGCTAGGCTGACTGTACGGTCTTCGAAGAGTGTCGGTAGTACCAGTCGTTGGTGAGATCAACGGTACGATCTCAGGAATGAGGACGCCCTGTTCTTCAAGGCGTTTGAGCTCTGGGTTCACGAGTGCGAAAACTGCGTACGGTACCATTCTTTTCGGTCGAAGGACCGGTTGAACTCCTGGAGATGGATGAAAGATTGCTTGGTTCTAAGAGCAGTGTCCCAGACCTTCCAGAAACATTTTCGCGAACCGTCGGACGATCTCAGTCGTTGCATCGCGTGATGCGGCAGGGGGTCGTACTTGGTTGGATATTGCTCGAATTGCAAATTTGAGCAGGCCAAGTTGTTCTATCCAATCGAGCCCGAGCAAATTGAGATTCGAGCCAGAAACGTAACAGGAGCTGTTAATAGTTGTGCCTTGGAATGAGACGCAACACTGCAATTGGCCAGTCAATTGCAAAAGGCCGCCACAGGCGCTAGTGGCGGATCGGGACGTCCGTTGGATTGGAGATCGACCAAGTGTTCTCCAGATATTCTCCGAAATGACTGTAATATCCGACGTAGTGTCTAATTACAATCGAACTGGGAAGTCATTTATCATGACTGAAACGAACTCCCGTCGACCGGAAACGTTGACTTGGAAAGTGGTCAGCAGGCTGATGGATCTGCCAACCGGTTTGGACTTGAGCCTCGATTTGTACTTGGGGTTGTACCGTGACTTAGAGGTAGAGGAACCACTGTCAATGTGCCGGGATTGACAGAAGTCGTTCTTGTGTCCCAGTTGACCACACCGAGAGCAACGGTGCCGTCTGAGAGGACAGTCACGATGAAAGTGCAGGTGCCGCAATGCCTTCACGGGGACGAAAATGACTTCTTGGCGTATGCGCGCAGAGGATGCGAGGCAAGTCCTGCGGGAAGTGAACCACGACCGGGATGCTATGAGCGATTCTGTGTTCCCGTACCATTACCGGAACCGTGTGTGAATGAGCCGGATTGTACTGCATGTACGGCACCAGTGCCGCGTTGGACCATTGCAGCGTCGTGTTTGAGGTTGATTAGGCGACGGTATTCTGTGATGAGCATCTGAAGCGTCGTCGTGGGATCTTGCTCGATCTTGTTCAGTAGGCGAGTACGGATGTCTGCGTCTTTTAGCGAGTGGAGACCGCAGACGAACAGCAGGCATTTGAATTGATCCTCGGTAAGCGAACCGAGCTTGAAACGCTGGCACTCGCGATTGACCACACTGGCATAGGTGACGTAGTCGTCGTTGTCTGACTTGGTCAGTTTCAGACATTGGTACCTTGTGTTGAACAAAGAAGACTGATCACCGATGATGACTCGCAAAGTTTCGACCGTTTCCTTGAAGGAATTGTCGCATTCGTTCTTTGGAAAGATAAAGTTGACATACTTGTCGTGCTCAACAGTACCGAGTTTGTGTAGGAGTAGACGGATGTTCCACGGTTCGTCCTGTTTACCGAAATCGACACTGAACAGGTCCTCGTACCGTCCGAACCAGTCATCAAATGTCAAGCCAGCCTGGGCATCGTAATGAAACTCGGTGATACCGCTTGCAACAGCGTCAATTGATTGCTTCCCACCGGCCGACGCCGGTGGGGCCAAGCTTAATGTAGATAAACGATCAGTGAGCGCCTCGATAAGCTTAAGCTGTTGCGCGAGAAGACGTTTTAAATCAACGGATTCGTCAGCCATATTTGAAAATCACCAGACCCGTCCGCCATTATGCCGAGACTCAATCTGAAGGCAACACGGCCACAAACTAGTCCATATTTATTGAGTTTGTGACCAGTTAGAGAACAAGGACAGAAGTGGACCAGACGAAGGCTCATACAGTACAATGATGTCCCAATTAAAGGACATGCGTGTGGGCGAGGTGCCAGAAATGGGCACAAAGATGGAGAACGCTCGTGAAGGGCGAAGTGGCACATGACTATGCCGACTATAAAGGTCACTTCGAACAGAATGAGATAGGCCTTCCCAAAGGCGAAGGAAAACGATATTTTCGGGGAATTGGCTTCTTTCCCGACAACGACATACAGCTATCTCGAAAGCTTGTCTTCTTGCATTAGAGTCGAGTGGGATGGGCGTATTTTTGAAATCAGCTGGTCGCGTGAATCGCTTTGTTTCGGCGTTCCGTGACCATTGTCTTTTATGTTTGCAGATCGTAATAACACGGTTTCTTGAAACGTGGGCGGTTTCTATTCCGTTATCGGTTTCAGTTAGCCAACTTTTCCTGTGATTACTCCGACTGAATCGAGATTCTTACCAATATACTTCCTCAATCCGTTATGTGAACTACCATAAGAAATGCTCCGTTTGGTATATCTTACGACCTTTTAAATATGTGCTGATGATCTAGCTTATTGCATCGCATAGCACCTGTTACCTGATTTGTTCTCAAGATTTTTGCCCAACAGCAGTTGGAGCTTGCTGGGTTCAAATTATTAGGCTCATTCTCTTGTGGACATTAAAAGCCTTCATACTTTCTTGTCCTCTGGGATACACTAAGAATCAAGCTGTACGGAATGAGACTCGGGACTGTGTTTTATTTGGCTTATGGCCTGGGGACAAGTTGACTGAAATGGAACCCGGGATAGTCTAATGGTTGGTTTGGGAAGGACTGTGGAAAGAGTCACCAGTAGCATATTTTCGCTTATTTGTTCAGCTGGATGCAGCAGTTAGGGCTCTCTGCGTTTTACGTAGTGAAATGGTCAATCTGTTGTCAGGTTGCAATCGTTACGATAATTCACGGTTGACTGTGTTGAAATGTCGGCAGGTTATCCAGACCTAGGCAGGAGAACAATAGAGTCCCTAATCAAATGCTCCAACCCGATACCTTTTCCCGCAAGATAACCAGTAGGTGACAGTAGGCCAAAACTAGTACTGTTTCGGAATAAGAAGCCAACTTCTACTCAACCACCAACTCTGAATATCAGATGATTGTAGTTTGTCGGGTGTGTATCTCTTGATCTTCCTAGAGTCGGCGATTCTGTCGGTGTGTTTACCATACCTTCCAATTCATCCCACGAGCCATCGGTGTATATAAGCCGTCCAATTTCTTCTTATCTCCATATAAAAATATTTTGCATCCCGGGCGATTGTTTGCTGTTTACTTTGGCGTACTTTGACATCTGTCATAACAATTGGCTTAGTTGAACTCGCCGGCTTCCATCCACGTTTGTACACATCAAGACACTCATATGATTGTATGTCGCACTACTGATCGCGTAGGAATGTGTAGGTAGTGAGACACGATCCTATAGGTATACGGCAGACCTATTTTTGTAGTTGTGGCACTGTTATCTTCCGTATCCGGAAGAAGGGTATTAGAAAAGATACTCTCGAACAAAAAGCACTCCGATCCCCCAATGATTGACAGTGTTATTGGTTTGCTGACCGAGTCATGTCTGCTCACTATGAGAATTGCTTCGATGGGACTTCCAGGTTAGTGCCTTTAGAGTGATGATACTTTAACTGCGTCACTCATGGGATCAGTAGTTGGAAGGAGTGTTGGAATTTAGTTACTTTCAACTTGAACATCGTTCACATTCAGTCCCTTTTATATGGGCTTTTAAGCGAGCCCACTAGGTGAAAACCGCTGCATGCTAGGTAGAGCATCTCAGCTGCGCGTATCGTTACCGGAACCCTTGGTGGAACCGCGGTCCACATTCCGTGGATCAGCCTTGTTTGTCGTTGCTTACCGTGTGTCTCGGGTAGTAGTTGTGACTCCTCTGGAGATCATCGGACAACCTAAACATTGCTCTCAAGATAGTGCAGTTTAACGTTTGATTACTGAACTGTTCGGTTGTACTTAGCGTTAGGTTAGTGGTACAGTATCCAACACGGTTACTTTGTGACAACATGGATCAAAGTTCAAACCCCGGGTCGTAGTATGGATATGCACTAATGATAAACTTTAACAAGAGTGCTTGTTCCCAAATTGATTGACCAAAACTGTTAAATACGTTTTTTTTAAAAAGTCTAAAAATTTTGCCCAAATTTTTTTCCACACAACTTTGGATCTCTTTCTATCAAACAGATTCATTCTTAGTGGCGTATTTTGCTTAGTTTAGGTAAACCGTGTCCAAGTTAATGACTGAGTTAGCTTTAGCATCACACCTATAAGCCGATCGTTGTGATTGTCTTATCATTTTCTCTTAACGGGAGTTTGATTTTCTACGCTTTCCCTTGCTACGCCCACCAAATAACTTGCAGACCTACTTCATTCACAACAATATCTCATAAGCAATGTGTCTTCCGTGAACTACGGGACAAACTTTTCACCACTGAACCGCAACTGCTCGTCATCATCATCATCTTATCGCGTTGTGGACACCTTCAGTGATGGCCGTTGCGTGACGAACCTGGAACAACCAGATTGGTCATCTTGGAAACAGTCACAAAGGCTGCCTCTTGCGTCTTATCACAGCACAATGTTCCCCACTGGAGTGATGGACCACCCCAGAAAACAATCGTTGGAGGATGTAGCAAAAAACCACTTGAACGACGGTTATAAGAACTCGATCGATTTGTCGTGGATGCATCATTCTGGGACGTTTGGTGAGTGTTGCGATTCGTTTGCCGCACAACCCGTTAAGCCCAATTCCTCTTTTGGCTGACATACTATCAGGTCATCAACGTAGCGTTTGTTAATTAACAAAGCCTTTTAATGACGTTTGCATAAATACCTATCCTTCTTGTTTGATCTCTTCAGCCTATACTGTTCTCAATGTTTCTATGCTTGCCTGTACTGCCACTCCTGACCTATACTGCTACCTTGACGTGGTGGTCAGGCTTGTGTGCTGTTTTGATCCGACAGGCTATGCTGATTAAGACTTCGGTCCTTCCAGGTGCAACTTTGTCAGACGAAAGGGAGATGCACTCATATGTCGTACTAGTGATTGCGTAGGAGTATTTGGATAGTGAGGCACTATGCCTTAGATAAACGGCAAAACTATTTTGTTTAGTTGAGGCACTGCTGTCTTCCGTATCAGAAACAAGGGGGTTAACAAAGGTTTCCTTGAACAAACGACACTCTGATCACCCAATGATTGACCGTGAACGCGGGCGTGTTATCCAATACGGTCGAAAAGCATCTGGCGTCACCCAGAATTCTAATCTAGCTTCGAACACATCAGCTGAACGCAGCAGTGCTCAGAATCATACATTCATCTCTCATTTACTGCCCCCTGGCTAGGCAGGCCCCTCATTGTTATGTGAGTTAGACTGTTGAGTTCCATTTTGATGCTATTGGTGGCGTCACGTTCGCTTTGTGGTTCCATAAGTATGAAGATATTTTTCATGTGGAAATGGCACAGCTTCCCGAAGACAAGAAAGTCAGACTATTATTGCGAAGCCTGGGCACAACAGAACATGAACGATTCGTGAATTTCATCTTGCCAAAACATCCCAGAGATTTAACCTTCGAAGAAACCACAAGGACGTTGTCACAAATTTCCAGTGAGCAATCATCCTTGTTCAATATTCGATATCACTGTCTGAAGTTAACAAAGAATCCTAACGATGACTGGATTCAGTATGCAGCTAATGTCAATCGAGAATGCGAACGTTCCAAACTTCGTAGCATGTCGGACGATCGATTCAAATGTCTCATCTTTGTATGCGGCTTGCATTCACCCCAAGACACAGATATTCGGACCAGAATTTTGAACAAAATCGAGCTGTGTCCAGATGTCACCCTTCAGAGTGTCACAACAGAATGTCAACGACTGGTCAACTTGAAAC
>LUCH01005767.1:18802-33145 GCA_013368495.1 Paragonimus heterotremus | reverse complement strand
GTTTGACGTAAACATTTCTTTGACTCGTGCGATGTCTGAGGTCATGCACACATTGGTCGGTGTAAATCGCCCGATGACATTCGTTACACTCTGCCACCTTGTCTACTGTCTGTACGTTGAGAATGTTCAGATTAACTAATTCTAACGGTCTCTCAAATTTAACTTGGGCATTCATAAACTGAGCCGTTTTATTTGAACCGTCCCGTTGCTGCTATGATTCCGGTAATTTAAGGATTAACTAGCCACCTAGTGGGAGTAAGAATCAATATGTTCATGGCATTGCAGTGAACACAATATTAGTGTTTGACTCTCTGAACTTCAAATGAGTAACTTACTGTGGAATACAATCTAGTTGCGAACAAACTGGAATGAGAATAGATGCGTCAATCTGCTCAAGCATTTAGTTCCCACCTTGTAGCTGATAGTTTTGCCGTATAACGATCCATTTTCTGCCCTGTCCAACGTGCATGCGCTGTATTAATTGTTTTGGTTACCTGAGGAACATCATGTACCACTGAAGTGGAAAACTTGGATTCGACTAAAAATATAAAGGGTTCAAATGTAGACGACCTTCATTAAATTTCGTTTGTTGGAAAGCATCAGACTAAGTAGAACCTCCACCAATCTCAAGCTTCCAGCCATTTACATGTGGTTTGACCCATTGGTCAGTTGGTTCCAGGTTGGCAGATCATAAAGCTTTATGTGATTTATTAACAGAAAGCATATCTGTGGTTATGTAGGAACTGATTTGATGTAATTTCCTGGTGAAATATATCATACTAGTAGACCAAAGCTAGATTCATCCGTGTGCAACATCGAGCAGTTTGCCTGGCTAGAGCGATCATTGTAAGTTCAACAAACATTGTAAGTGTACATAATTTGTTTGTAGTAAACAATCAGTGTTATTCAACGTTGATAAATGAATATTCTCTCCAACTTTAGGAGTAAACTTCAAACAACATTTGTAGCCGTAGCCACTTGGTTATAAGTACTACATCCGCAGCACGCTACAGTGGAGTCTTTGAGGAATCTTGTCGAGCCTGTCAGTTGCTAGATTTATTGATTTTATCACAAGTGATATACTGGAAAGAGAGGTTGTTTAAATCCATACTTTAAGTGTCTCCGTTCAAACGTAGCGTCATAACTCGGATGACAGGGCGAATGTGGCTTTTATATGATATTTATGCCACTGGTTCAAATCTAGAAGTAATCCAAGTTCTTCGTAATTAAATCTCTTCTAAAGTTTGCGTTACTTCGAAAGTGACTAATTCTAAATTCTTGATGGTTTACTGCGTGATGTACTGAAGCTGTGATATGTGTTTTACTGGGATTCTGAGCGAGTGATGCGGATGGGGGTTCTCAAGCGCCTAAATTGTTCCCCTCACCTAAGCCCTAACAATGAGGTTCAGTAGGCAAGAGATAATTTGTGTTCACCTTCTAATACTTACATGGGTTATGGGATACACACTGTAGAAAAGGTGTATTTAACTGTGTTCTTCTGTTGTAGATTACAGCGACACTGATTTATTATCTGATTTTTGTTTGCAAATCTTGTCTCTTCCTCTGTTGCAACGCATGTAGAGAAAACCCACCTAGTAAGATGATCGTCGGGATACGCACATTTTAGAGTATTTTATGTAGCCGGTACCTACTGGATAAAGTGAATAGAGTGTGGGATAGCTTTTCAGTAAGTTCAGCTCGCGACTAATTGGCTTGTCGTGCCAACACAAGAAGGATATTCCAAAGCTGATTAGGCCAGTTTTGCAGGTAGAGTTGGTCTTGAAAATCAACCCATTATGTCAATTCTTTTCGACATGAGAGATTTTTGAATTTCTGCCGCATCCTCTTGAGTGTGTGGAGTTTGGAGAGCTAACGTGTTTCCATTGATTAGTACGTCAACATAAGCTTGGACAACGCAGTCGTTTGAAGAGTCTAACTGAAGTTTGAATTTTGCTAACGTCCATTAATATTCGGTAATTTTAACCGCTTGAAATTTATAAGCAGCGAAAGAATTTCCCACATTAGCACCTGCAGGTATTTCGAAGATTACTCACCACTGTGTTCGCGTGAATGAGCTTGAAAAAGCATTACGGCTCTACTATTAAAATACACTTACAATATTCTGAGGGGAAAATTAAAACAGAAAGCAGAGAGTTGCTAAACATTAAACGTCGTTAATATTGTGTGCAATTCACTGATTTCCGTAACGGATTGCTTGCACGACGTGGACCTAAAACTGTAGTTAAGCAGAACCTCCTTGTTCGCATTCTTAAGTACAGGAATGAAAGTAAATTTTCCATGCTCAGCGTACAGATAGTAGACAAGGTGGCAGAGTGTAAGGAATGCCATCAGGTGATTTACACCGACCAATGTGTGCATGACCTCAGACATCGCACGAGTCAAAGAAATGTTTAGGTCAAACGAAAACAGCTTTTGTTTTCACCGTCTTTTAGTTTTGCCACCACAACAATGTGATAGTCAAGGTCATTTCTAACGACGCCTGAGTGTCGGCTACAGTTACAGTGTATTGACACAAACGACAAGAGTTAATACAAGGTGGACTACGAGTACTCATTCTGGTAGAGCGTACTTGTGAATCACGCATCTGTTGAGCAATTACTGCATAACCCATGGAAATGGGATTAGTTGACGTACCCTGTATTACATTAACTCACGGTTTTGTATATAATATTTCAAAAAATTATGTTCACGTCTTAGAAATAGATTCGTTATAGGGACCCTCACACATAGTTTATCCAGAGGTTTCGCATTCATATCGCTCACTAAGCTAGCCTCTTTCAAAATGTTGTATTATGCTCCACATATGTTCTAGTTAGACCTCGTTAGGATGCTATACGCCTGCCACGGTCGGCTTTTGGACTGACTTGACACTTTTGTGCCAATACAAGGTTTGCAGTTGCGTGATTGTCCTCACTGGTAACACGATCGAATCCTCACTGCTAAACGTCGAACCACATGTGCTAATGAGATCTGGTCAGTTTTCCCGACTGCACTGCTAGTGAATCCAGTTACTTTCTGGTAACTCCAACTGTTTGCCTGTGATTAGGTCTGAAACTCCGATTCGATTAAGCGTGCCGACTGTTATGTTTGTGAAAGACTAGAAGTCTGATATGTAGTTGATCTGAATTGAACAATCTTTTTCTCAGACAGTCTGGCTTGGAAGTACAGATGAATGCAAAATGTCTCATCAATTAAGGGCGATCAGTAATTGGCTTAATTAACCCAGTGCCTCATTATACACAAGCATATTGCAATCATGATAGTATCACCACTCTTGAAAGTTGACAGGATTCCTTGAGAACCTTTTTTTTCCAGTGACAGTGATTTACCGTAGGAAGCCCAAGATTTTTATATAGCTGATCATCGAAATTTACCTCCTACTTCTTCAACCGCCGATTGTCTGATGTCACCCTGCATGATTCCTTTCTGGGTTTGTTCTTGAATTGACTGCATTATATCTGTCAACTTTAAGAAGAATCGAACAAAGTAATTGGTTATACATATTTTGATTCGATACTGCTACTACACTCTCGAAGACAACATTTTCTGGGTCGTTCCTACTTTATCTGTTTCGGCCTTCGGTCCCCAAATTAAGCGTAGTTGGCCAGTAGACGTCACTTCTCGCTTGAAAACTAATCTTATCCCATAAATTTGCACATTCAGTTTGTACTATTATTGATCTTTATACAATATGACTTTTTGTGCTTACAATATGAGTTCACTGATTGTACTGACTGTCTATTCTGAGAAGTTGGGCTACCCATTTTGTAAAATGTTTTCCGTATCATTAAATGCCGTAGAATTTATGATCATATCTTGTTTTGTGACTGTTATTTGTCTACACGTTACTGGAAGACGGCTTGGTTATAATTATCAGCAACCCATGTTGTTTCCCACGGGGTACCGCATTCGATGGTCTGGTGATAATGAACACGCGAATATCACCGGAGGCTTACAGCGTTATCGTTAGTCTGGCGGGTCTAGTAGTTCTTCGACCTCCTCTTGACATACTCACAACATCTGCTGGCAGGCTGAGTCGAGATTAGTCGCAAGAGTCTGTAAATTCTGAGTCAGCCGAACAATCGATTCGGACCCGAAAGGGGAAGGCGATAGTTCTGGCGAGTTTCTTGTAGATAGGGTGTCAAGTTACAAGAAACTTATTTCAAAACTGAATGGAAGAAAAATAACAACAAACCTCCCCATTGAATCCGTCAAATTTACAAGTTCGGAGACCAAGGGTTCACGTAAACACTACCAAATACTACACACTTAATAGCAGTGAGTTCAGGACGAAAGACCACGCGTGAAGAAGCTTCATCATGTTAACGGTATAAAGCTTAAGTACTATATCAAGATAAGTACAAGTGAAGGAAATGATATATCGCTCGCGTAATTCGTGTGTAAGAAGAAGAATAAGAATCAACCATGAGGGAATAAATGAGGGTACGGAGAGTGGTCAACGATTTTTATCAAACACATGACAATTGTCAGACACTCAAGACAGACAGCTACTCTAACATTGTTATGATATGACCGACCTAATCATTATTCTCGTCTACTAATGTTGTTATTCTCATATCGAAGAAACGCTTGAACCCGATTTCAACCTTTTGCGAATAATTAACTCCCCCGGCGGGTGATGGAAACCGGTAAGTCATTCTGAGCTACAGAAAGACTAACTGCATTCCATATGCAACCTAAAGCGGAAACATAAATAGGAGAGTAATGCCGGAACCCCTGAAACCTCTCCAAAATAAAAAGATACCATGATGAAAAGTCTAAAAAGCTATTGCCTGAATAGCACTTAAACCAGCGTTTGGTGTTGAATCTGCTTCTACAACGCAAATATTGATCTTAGGATAAGTCGTTCTTCGGATCACTGATGAGCACAGATGGTTTTCTAAGCACGTGAGTTTGCATCTGCTTTCACATTAGAAGTTGCTAACCAGACACCTATCTGGTCAATGTTTTACCATAACTAACCAATATAACACATCCATGCACTGGAACCAAACGGATGTCGCCATTGTTTGCTTCCAATAAGAAGCATGGCGTAAACTCCCTTCTGATCCAGGTGTATCTTAAACCCTATTCAATATAGGTTGTATCTCCCACTCCCCAATGTTCAATCTGGCGGATGGTGGCCTGCACTGCTTGACACTTTTCTGTTTTTCACATATGGTTGCCGCAACAAAATAGGTAGGGTGTATTGCAGGCCTCGTTTTTGTTCATCCAATCGGGTTCAATTCCATTCCTGTTTCATTGATAAGGTCGTTCATTCTCTACTCCGTAGCTACTTTGCTGTTGCGACCGTCTTTAAACCAGGTAAGCGGTAATTGTCTCACCTTCAACATTCTCTTGGTCCTTGCAGCCTCCGGAGCACCAACAACCATTAACTGGCGTGTGAGACTGTGGTTCATACATTTGTAAAATTTGCAAGTTCTAACCAGTTGCCTCAGTGTCGTTACACGTTTTTTCAATAAGTTATTTGTGGTAACAAAAACAGCCAAATGTTTTATTTGTCTGCCCAAGACAGTTTTCCTCGGAGTCATTGATCACTATACCGATATAAATCTTGTTCCCATTTTCCAAAAAATCAGATCACTCATGATCTTTCTGCCTCCATATGCAACGCAGTGCCGAAAACTCGCCAAAGTTATCGAACTTCTGTTTTCCCATCCACCATGGATTTGGCAACCAGCTGCTACCTGTCGGGTACACCGTCTTAAGGGGAACGACTGCCCACAGACCCGACAAAGTGTCTTGGAATCTACATTACAGACTCTTTGTGTCATCTGATACCATCCCATGTGCCGCACCACAACGTCGAGGAATGCAAAACCGCAACGGTTTGAGCGGCACTAAGCAATGTTAATTTACCGAGAATAAGAGCATCCTTCTCACAGGGAAGCAATAGTGTTCACGACTGCCATTGGGCGACAGTTGTTTACGAGTCGTGATTGACCCGTTCGTTCCCATTTTTGAAGGCCTTGCCTCATGAAACTCGGTTGACTGAAGCTGATACAGAGTCAAACAACCTGTTTTGATCTCTACCTCTCCCCAACAGTTTGAACGTACCAGCTGATCAGTGTTTTTTTTATTAGTTAACGCCGACCGACCACAGTTTTGATCGCATCAGTTTGCATGTGAGTCCTTATTAGGCGAACTGTCTCATAGTCTGGAAACCGCCACAGTCTAATTTCGTTATACTATGGGGATTCTGATTGTTTTCGAGCTTAAGTATTTATTCTTTTCCATCTGCTTTTATACAGCTTTAATAGGCTTTCGATGTGCTCGTTGTCAAACCGATTTCGAGCAAACTATTCTGCAGATTTTCAGTCTGATTTCCAGCGTACCACATGATAGGTAGCCGTTAGTGCAATATAATCCGCATATGCCATATTCGTTTGCTCACCTGATGTGTTTAGGTAAGAATCAAAATTAAGTGAAGTTCTCTTAAGGCCAATATAAAATATAGGTGTACACATGGTCTATTTTGGTAACACATCTTGAGGAAATCTTGCAGTATTCAAAATAGGCTTCACAAGGTTTACACAATGAACGTACTTAATTGTTCAAAACGGTTGGTGAACCGCAAGCAGCAATTGCCCTTATTGGAGAATCCTGAGATATGTGGTCGAAAACGTTAAACAGATCACTGTTCGCATGGGACCAATCGTACAGTGCCGTGTGCAATTATCAGAGCAACCTCTAGAGACGTGTCGTCATCACGGATGTTCAATCTTGCTGTGTAAAGCCAAACTTCTGTCAACAGGGAGATAATGTGAAGAAATGTTTCAACAACCGAACAAACAGAAGACCGGCGAAAATCAGATGGCGCAAATGAGGAGGATACTTTAGATACAAATGTTATACTAGTAATGCTGTCGTGTGAAGACCGTTGCTCAGTAATCTACAGTAAATTAACATTCCTGCCAGTGGTTTGGCTTGTGGGTGAGTGTGAATCGGTCGAACCTTAGCGCAGATCCTTCTATAAAGCGGGTTGCCTATATGACTTCAGTCACGGAGATTGAGTTGACAAGGTCACGACCACAAGAAATCACACTCCGTAAAGAACGGTTGTCACAGATTCACGGGAAATGAAGTAGCCTACTCCAGTAGTCAATAAATCTGGTAAACATGTGCTCATTATTAGCTGTCATCCATCAGCCGTCATTGTATCGTTGCCAATACGTCCCTCTTTCCTCGGCTCTAGAGGAATGTGCAAGTTCAAATTTGACTCAATCTAGATGGCGGCCGTTGTGATCTCAATGAAGTTGTGACGCCGTCTTTCCGATGGTCTCCGTGCTGCCGGAACTGCTTTTTGCAGATTAGTTCGATGGTCTTTAACAAAGCAAGGATACGTTGGTCGTTATTTGAGAATGTTGTCGAAGTTGCGAACAGTGGCTTACATGGTCAGTTGCATTACATCCCGCGAGCTGATATATTTCTAGTCTAGTGAGTATAACATCAGCAGATTCGTTGTTCAACGGATTCAACCCACGACCAACTGGCCAGTCATTTTTGCTCAGAGTCTTATCCGATGGAGTTTCCAGGGCGGTAGTTTCAAGCCGTATAATCGGTGGCACTATGGAAGAAAAACCGCCATCTATGTTTCAACGATTTATGGGAATGTCAAGAACTCAGATTTCTTAGGATTCCCTCTTACATGGTAGGCGTGCCAGACTCCGGTTAGCTACTCCCAGTTCTGTGGGTGTTTCACTGGATGCTAATAACGGTTACTTGAATCGATTCACTCCTAGGTAAGAGGATCTAGTAAGCCCCAGGACGGTGAATGCAGTTAAACAAGCACTTTGTCAACTGTTGCTTGTCGTGATTCGCTTCCGAATTTCGAAGACACATTCTCGATGAGTATCTGGCATCACTTGAAAAATTGTCGAGTGTCTGTGGTTGGTTGTGTAGTTCAGTACAGAGAACGGAATTTGCAGACCTATCGGCAGAATTAATCACTGATATTTCGTGCCTCATAATAAAGTTGTTCTCATGTAGGATAGAATCCAGTTATCTTAGTTGTGTCTATTCGGTTGGCAAAGAGTTATTTGACAGAATGACAGTGTCTGGAAAGGTATGTCCAAATCGGGACGGTTATTTTGGACTTTTCTTGAAATTCGGTTGGCTGTAGCCAACTGGTTGCTAGCTAGTGCGTTTCGTCCTTTGTCAATGATCGCACTGCACTTCCGGGGATTCAGTTAAGTGGGAGACTTGCGGATGAGCCACGAACGTTTTGATACGATGAGTTTGCACTTGTTACGGTCAGAATATTTAGTGTGCCATGCATTGTAATCATTGCGGTCACACGTTATTATTCGCAGTTGAGGATTAACCATACAATCGATGATACCTGAATAGAGTTATTTTAGCTTATACCCAAGAGTATTGAGGTGATTCGTTATTTGCATAGCACCTCCCAACGATCACCAATGCAATCTGATTATGGATGACAGAAGAAATGATATTCTATTGCGATAATCAATGTTGGGAGGTAAATTTAATGTGACACTGAGTGTGCCATGATCTGAAAACTTTGTGTGTGAGGGATAATTGACTTGTGCTACTAAAGACTTAATTAGGTCTGAACAGGTAAATAACTAAGCAGGGATTTGAACTCCGTCCTCGGTTTCTTGATCTCACACAACCGTGTTGTCGTATACAAAGACATTCGAACACTTTGGTGGTGTGTAATGTCTGCGAATATTCCATATCATTTAGCAACAACTGAGGCATCGTTCAACAAATGCAATTTCTGTGAGATCAGTCTGGTGGCCGACTGAGTGTATTAGGACAGATATTCTGTCCTATCAACAGACGATCATACATTCTGAGTTTAACTCGCAGGTGAATGCATCGGACATAGTTTGATTGGCTATACTTCGAACTAAATGGCCAAGTGGTCAGCACATTTCCTTCGCGAAAGCTCGTATGCAGTTTAGATTCCAATTTCATAAGCGTTGTTGACAGGCATAAACTTGTGCGGAACTGAATTATTATTGAAAGTGTTTTAGTTTCTTTGTTTTAGTTTTCAAAGTAAATGAATTACATGCTCTACTGTACTGTTATTTTGACGCATTCTCAAAAATCGTCTATCTGATAGACCCTGTTCATTTAGGACAAATAACGACATCCCAATCTAGTCGACAATCTGGTCTGATTTATTCCCTGCATGTTTGCATGCACTAATATTTGTCACTTGCCATACACGATTTGGTCTACTAGATGAGACAGTATAGTTGAGCGTCATTTCTGCGATGAACTTCACATGCCCATGTTTGAATTTAACTAGTTGATGTGCAACCTGATGTAAAACGACACCTAACTACACTTGTGCTGTACACCCAGCAACAGATAAATGACGTCAAAGAAGAGATTGGTTTTTCCCTCTAGATTGATTCCTGAGAATGGTACGTATATCCGAATAGCGTGATCGTAAACGCTGTGTTAGGAGATAAGTAAGATGTAATAGTAGAAAACGTATGCTAGGTTGACATACATATGATGGTTTAACATACTTCTGTCTGGCCTACTGCAAATGGTATGTACTTTGTTTTTTCAGAGTTTGAATAAAGTATTCCCCGAAAACTACGTCTTAATTCTGCATTTTCTTTCCAGAATCAAAACCTTACACATGATTCGCATTGTTTTTTGGTGGTAACTGCTACCGTTTTGGGAAACTGTTGTATATCGACTAAGAGAATATGCTGAAATTCCGTATAAATGTTTGTACATCAATACACAATTCACAGGTTCAGACTTTAATTGGTCAGTAATGAGGAGGTAACGATCTTTGGTTGTACACTCATGTCTCTATGAAGGTCGGTAAAAAGTATGTTGGATAGATTGAATGTGTAAAGGAAAATTCAGGGAGCTAAGTAGAAAGTCACTTCAGTGAGGTTGCCCAATGCGATCCTTTCGGGGATAGATGTTGAAATACGCTGAAACGAGATCCAGTCGGGTGCGCAGCTAATGCTCGACAGTATTGGGCCAGATTAATCATTAGGCAACTTGTGTTGCAGAATGTCTGCCACGTATATTTCGACCTGATGTGATAGTTTGAAACCCTTGACTGGTTCAGCCGTGACCACGGGGTTGGGCAATGCATTGCACTGTGCAGCACTTCTGTTTGTAAAGTAACCTACCCGTTCCATTACTCATTTTCACCGAGTGACCTTTTGAACGTTCATCCTTATTTAGTGAGAGGAGATGCACCAATGGATGGTCCAAGTAATAGTGTTTTGTAGGTAAGAATTTCGTCTCCCTTGAAGTGTATCAAATTAATTGTATATTGACCTGATTCTTCCACTCTTTCTGAATAAGGAGTTCCCCGAGCCTCAAAATCTTCTAGTAGTCCGTTTTTGAACACTTTCAATAATCGCCAAATTTCTTTAGGATAAAATAACTGGCCTATGAGTTTTGTCATTTCAGTCAAGGCAGCACACTTTGTGGGCAAAATAATTCATCTGTCATCCTGCTGCATAGGCCTCTTTCGCATGCTGATTTTACACTGCTTGGCAACGAATGACACTATTTTTTACATACAATCGTTTTGAGCAATTCAGACCGGTTTCTGGGTTCATCATATGATCCGCGCATTACGGAACTCGCCAGAGCCTTTTGCCTTCGGGGATTTGACTATACTGGGTAGTCCAGAAGCTAAAAGAATGAATAACAGAGGTCTTTTGACTGATTACTGTGGGGCAAAAATATATATTTCCTGTACATGCTGCCACTTTTTGTGTTTACCGCTTTATTTGTTTCTGTGCAGCAAGCTACATAGCACACAGAACAAGGCGACCATCTGAAAGCTTGCATGAGCATCATCCTGCGTGGAGAGCTCAAGGGTCGATAACGGCTTGCTCACTGATGGTCATTGCATACTTCGTCGAATCGAACCATCTTATCAACCCAGCCGATTCGTTCAAGCTGACCTATGAAGCTTGTAGAACGCAGTCGAAGTGGGTGAAAGATCGTTTATTAGCTAATGCAGGAGCTATCGCAATTTGCCTACGTTCACCCCCGTTATGCTCAAAAAACCGTCTGGTCAAAACACTGAACCTCGCGTGGTCATGTTTAAATAGCCCCGATCGGTCCCTTACGTGGAGGTATCAATTTGCCGAAAAACATTTACAACTCAAGTTACTGGTGTAACATAATCGGACTTCACGAGTCTGACTAACTTGACGTTGAATATTACCATATCTCAACCTATTAATCTACTATCCCTGTCGAACCCATATAAATGTGTTATATTCAATCTGATTATGCAACAATGAAAACGATCTTGTTTGCTACGCGCTTCTTATCATGAATAAACCGGGCATATTCACCTTACTTTGACAACTGTCCATTCTTCTTGACGTTGAAACTACGTTCAGTGAGATAATCCTCTAGCCAGATGAATACGCGCTCATCAAGGCTACAACTACCCAATTTATTCAACAAGATGGAATGGTCACCTCTACCAGAGGCTTTGAAAACGTAATGATAAACCATGTCCATGGCCATTTCTGCGTCCGCAGTCCTCAACCAAACATGACGAGCAATCAACAGATTTATGACGCATAAGTATCCCCTACGAAAGCGATGTTGCTGTTTTGTGATCAACTGGGGTTCTTCAATCTTGCCTCAGAGGAAGCCAAATATCAAACACTTCATTACTATAGTGACTACTGAAAGCAAAGCCATTGGTCAATATTTCGCTCAATCATCTCTACATCCACCTGCTCATGTAGGTGTGACTGTGAACTGTTTCTAGGCTTTTGGCAGGTCGGTTGATAACAGTGACCGGAAACTGCTACACTTATTACTGTTGATTCCTCGACGTAGCTTTTTCAGACGGCGGAGGGTATCGAGTCTTGACCGGCTGATTTGTGAATTAGTAGGTTCCCCAAATTGAATTTGACTTGTGATGCTGAACTTTGAAATAACTCGATGAAGTAACTGTTCAAAGCTAAAAATTTGCTCGGTTTTTGCAACTATGCAAGTTTACATACTGTTTACAAAGTTCAACGCGGTGATGAGTCAGGTTGAGATGAACGGACTACATGACCGCATGCAGTTTTTTCAACCAACGGAGGAACTTTGATCAAATTGCTAATCCCCGCTGTCTAGTTAACGGCTACTGCTGCGAGTAACATAAGTTATTCAAATCCACGCCATGGTTTGGCCATTTTGTGTGCATCCACGTCGTGATTGGCATTCGTCCTCTGATCCATGATTTCATGCGGTAGACATGAGTGTCACATTCCCAGTCACCCCACACGTAATCAACAATAACAAAAACGAAAGAACAGCGTTTAATTAATCCACCAATGAGGTGTGAAGATTCATAAACCGTCCTCTAAAGTGAAGTTAATGAAGACAAGCTCAACTCAACTAAGGACGTTGAAACAAAAAGAATATTCAAACTTAGTAAGCTTTGTAGGTTAATAATGAAAGTTCAACACTTCTCAGAAAATTTCGAATATTCACGAACGTTAGTTTATCGCCTAAGAAATATACGGCAGAATTGGTTACGTAGCACAGAGGAAGCTATTCAGTAGTCAGAAGGCTATAATATCCATTGGACGAATAAATTGAGTTAACATTATTTATGAATATGTAAAACAAAGGGAACAGTAAACAGAAGAAACTATAACTTATGAATAAAAATTTTGGGACGGATTACAAATCGGATAGAATTTTATAAGTAGGCGATCAGACAAGCTTGGAATATTTCAGTAAGTCAACAACATGACAATAAAAATTTCCAACACACAAACAAATTGATTGAGTACACAATCGGCTCTCCAGTTCTACTAGATAGGTCACTACAAACAGGCATATATGCGCGTGTGCATATAGAGTATAGATACTTTGCTATATTCTCAAAATGAACTTCTGGAGAGGAGCTATCTTGCTGAGATTGCGTGTGTGAATGATAACATAAGCCTATACAATGAGGATATGATATGAAGTATTTAAAGTATCTCCTGATGTCTTTTATCAGTCATATTTTTACTCGGATAGGTTATAGATAAGCTGCGTTTAAACACTGACATTAAAGCAGACGACATCAAACATTTTATAATTCTTTGCTAATTGCTGATTATCCGTGTTCTCTCTAGTCGCATGTGGCAGTTTGTTCCGTATTTATAAACCGTTCACCGCATATAACGACAAATATGAGTGTTTTATAGCTTTTAAGCCCGGATGATTAATAACCTTGTTCTGCGATCGCTTGCAGAGCTACTTCGCAGGGGTTACACAGTAACTGTGAACCTGTCCCAATGGCGCAAAGTGTGCAGGAGTTCGATGTACAATTTGAGTCGCCATGGCCAGAAGAAGTCAACTTCGAACCCACGACAACGTTCTCTGTAAGTCAGACGGGCTGAATAGCTGAACAAAAACTTCGGCAATCCTATCAGATTTTCACGGGTAGCTGTATATAAATGTGTGGTTCATGACGATCTATGTGGACAGAAGGAGGAAAAAATGTTCCATACTGTTATTGTGTGTTTTCCTTCGATTTCTTCGCTATGCGGCTATGCGTTTAGAGAAATTAGATGAGTTTCATTAAAGTATATCCGATTGCACTCTGTAACGAAGGGTTAAACACTATTAGTCCCCAGTGATATGAGGCTATCTTGTACATGACAACCATAAACAGAAATGTTGGTTTTGCCGGTCCAAGATGTCATCTGCCAAATTTGACATCATATCTCCTATGAAATTGAATTTCGCACTAAACGTCACTCTACTCACCTGTTTACAGTAGTATGCCTTTATCTGCGATTTCAATGTGACTCGCCCTTTTGCGTTACTCGCTCTTACTCCTAGCCGTTTGATACGTAAACAGTCATTTCATCTCCACGAACCATATTTCGGCCGCACAGTTGAATTGTACCCCGTTTTATTATTTATATTTTGATTCCCACCACACTGTACCACATTTGTTTATATGAGCAACGCTAACTCAATGCATATTTCATCGCTAGAATTAACTGGACGATATATCGCGCTACCGCTGCACAATGCATGCGTTTGTAAACCTGATCGTAAGTTACTCTACATTCACATTGTTTATTGTTAGACTCGTAGAACTACGTTCGATTTCAGTCTATACATTTACTTCTGCATATTATAAGATATATATTCATCCTGGACCGTGCGTAAAACTAAGCCACTAGAACGAATAGTCATAATCGTCCTGGCGATTTAACAACTACCATGCATTGAAGTCTTGTGGTATATTCACTGAACAAATGTGACATTTCCGGACAGGAATTTGTTGGCAAGTTTGACATCGGCTGAAAATAAAGATGGTTA
>LUCH01005766.1:23185-33785 GCA_013368495.1 Paragonimus heterotremus | reverse complement strand
CGGAACTCTTCAGCTGCTTCAGAATGCCACAGACGCTGGTCACAGACAACGGATCTCAATTCACGTCTTTCATCTTTGAAAACTAATGTCAACGGCGGGGCATCCAACACACGCGATCTCGAGCTTACCATCCTCAGTCGAACGGACAGGCTGATAGGTATGTGGACACCTTGAAACGAGCGTCGTTGAATACCAGAGGAGAAGGACCTCAAAGCCATGTTTTTTCGACCTTCTTGTCCAAGTACCGGACAACCCCAAATCCAAACGTCCCAGATGGCAAGTCACCGGCAGAATGCATGTTCAGTGGAAAAATGGGGATTGTCTTTGATATTGTGATCCCGCATTCAAACAGAGGGGGATGACGCAATGCAGGATTGGAGAGACAATACAATCAACGACACGGAGCCCGCTCACGTCACTTCACGGTCGGTGAGCCTGTCCTAGTACGTATCCCTCGTGGACCCCTGAACTGGAGGAGAGGAATAATCGCCCAACAGAGTAACAGTCCCATATGAAGTGAAGGTCGGCAAAGCCACATGTGTGCGGCACGCAACTCAGATTCGCCGTAATAGCGGAGATGCACTGTACGACTATGAGGGCCCAACCGCACAACTAGATGTACTACTGGGCACTTTCGACTTACGGAAAGGAAATCCTAACGAAACGGAACATTCGACAGAACCGACGTTACAGTCCCGGGAAGCTGAGCACAATTATCCCATGAGACGGAGACGGCAGACGAACAGACGCTGCAAATCGGTCAAACCCATTCAGATCGATCCTCGGAAGCAGTCCAATGATTGAACACAATAACCTTCAGGGGAGTGTTAGGGCGTCCATTCTGTCACCGTCCCAAGCTGCCTCCGTCCGGGGAAAAACAGACTATTGACTCAGCCCTAATTAGCGGAGCTGTTTAAGTCAGTCGAGACTTTATACCGCCATGTCCATTAGCAACCTTAACTCTTTTTATCTGGTAACTGTTCTCTTTGGTGTCTTGGGAGTGTTTGGTCATTACGCGCTCTATAAATACTTTATAATTGTCGCCTTTGTCTCACACGTGTTGGGGCGGGACAAAGCGGTCTCCCTTGCACGCGACTTTTGGCTTGTCTTGGGAACCAAACCGCTGGACAATTGTGGCATTTTCGGGATCGAGATTTCCATGTTAGTTATTATCAGGGCGAGAAACCGATTTGTATAAAACGCACTACTACTTATCGTTTAGGAGGGTCTAAAACAAAAATGTAGCTGTTGGTTTCCACGCATTCCGGATGTCTTTCCGGATAACCAAAGCCAAGTGTCAGATAATGTTCTCATGACCGCTTTCATCATATTTGATGTCTGTGAGCAAAATATTTATACCTTTACGAAGAAACTCAATTTCTTCAATTATATTAAGAGGATGTTTGCTCCAGCTTATATGGATTCCTGTTTTCTCCGGCTCGTGATCAAGCGGTACACTGTTCGCTGACCATTCGAAGTCAACATCCGTTATAATTGTTATGTAGGATTTCACCTTCTCAATCACTGGAGGAGTGCCAATAATGACAGAATTAGGGCGTTCTGACAAAAGTAATGATTAAAAACATGCTCCAGCCAATTGGTTGAGTTTGAAGCTGCTTGTCACAGAATGGAAACCCAACTGTTCGGCATCACAGCGATATCTGTTTATCCGTACCGGTTTACTACAGTTTCCAAATGGTAATCCTGGCTCAGGCTTCTTTGTCCAACTCGACTGCTTACCCCTTGTGGATGCGTCAATGAGGAAGTCGTATAAAGACGAGCTAGTCTTAACACTTCCTATTACATCGCTGGTAAAGACGATGACGCTGTTGAAACAGGTCGCTGAGAAGTGCGGTTGCAGCAGTCGTGGAGTTTTTTGAGTTCGTTATACAGAGCCTTGTAATGATGGCCGTGTTCGGCTGCAGCAATAGGCCTATCAACTGTCAAAGTAGCAACTTGTACCCAACCAGCCACCGCTCAGAAATGAGGACTTTACGTTTGTAAACGTAAAAAAGTTACAAAATGCCCCACCATATGGGCAGAATTGCTCCCCAAACACTGACAGAATATGTAAGCAAGGGAGCCACACTGAGCGGTAAAAGTACACTCACAAGCGTCCTGCACATTAGCCACAGCGAATGCGTTGCCATCATGTCGCACACGAGGCTGCAGTGTTCAAGTAGATTACAACAGAACCGCTTATCTTGCAATGAGGTACCGTTTCGAAATAGGGTCGTGGAGTCCTTCCGCTGAGATGTTTTTGGACAGGACGATTCGCATCTCTTACTCCCGCATCAGTCACTGACTACGGATCCACATTTTTGGAATAGCAACGACTAGAAGGTCTCTCAGGTGCGTCCCCCTCTTCAGTTGTCCGCTTGCATTCTCCAGCCCATTATTCGTGCAATTGCTGAAGTAGTCAACATCGCTTTGCGCGTGGACGACCCAGCTGGGCTTGATGTACAGCCACTGACACAACAAGCTCAACGAAAGGTATGCAAATGACGTTTGAACATACAGTATATGATGTGAGAGTGCAACTTACTCTTCCCCACTGGCTGCCGTAGCCATTCGATGGAAGAGATAGCGAATATGAAAAGTGGTCTTCTTTTAATGAAAACGACGGATAAATTTCATCCGTTTACATGCTTACGTACGGCATCACGTACACGACAGTAACAAAAAATGACGGGCAGCCGAACGCCACATGGGTTGCTCCCATTTGCGCAGCCATATTATCAATGGCAGACGCCTTCACCACAACGTGTTCGCACATCATTTTTCGAAGACTTTAGGGCAGCCTACGTAGTGAAGCATACTTCTCACTAAGAACGTACCCGTATATTACTGGTCGACCGTGTCCTATGCCATCCGTTACGAAGAACTGATATAACTTCTAGCTTCGAAAGTACAAGGAGATGTTTGGTGACATACTTGTGCCTGTTTATCCCGTGGGTGACATCTACCTTCATAGCGTAAGGGGAGACGTCGGAATTGTTCACTCTGCATTCGCTGGACAAAGTAGATACGTGTATATTTTTTGCTTCCATTCCACACGGTGCGCACTACACCTATCGCGCAATCTGCCGACATCATTTCACTGAAGTTCTCTAATGTTCCGTTACCATTCTTACGTAACACACTCACGGGACATTACAGGCTTCAACTTGCGGCGAATGTTTTTCACGTCATCGGTTGTGACAAACTTCCCGTAAACGTCTGCTGCATACTGCCCAATGTGAGCGGTTGGTGTATTGCCTTGGAACAGGCTCCTGCGTTCGTGAAATTCACCGACCGTGAGTTCACGCTTCGTGGAGATGTTTGCGCGCCAACTCGAAATACCTCATTACAAGACATGCATCTCATCGGACAACATGAGATCGTGACCCACTACATGCGTCGCCAGAAATGATTTGTTAAAACCAACTACAGTTTAACCGCTAGACACGCAGCACACCCATGCATATATCCCTTTTAGCGACTCAGCGATTGATACACGGGTTCGAGGCAGAGGCCCAAGGGTCCCGGATCCAGTCGGCCTTTCTCGCTCAGCGTCGGGCGGGCGTCTGTCTATCTGAAAGACAGTCATTGAAAACAGGGTGTAGCACCGCTCTTGGAGATTACATTAAATACCAAAATCAAAGTCAGATTGAAAATGAGAGTCAAGTGCCGCTTTAAAACGTTGGCTAGAATCGGAGCTAACGACCTCAGGAGGAAGAATGTTCCAAGGGTTATTAACCCGGTAAGAAAAAAACTGTTGCTTAAAAAAGGTCCGAGGAGGAAGCTTAAAAAGTTTCTTACTATTTCCTCGCCGGCCGTCGTCATTCGCTTCAGTGAAGAACTGATCTACGAGGCCTACTCTAAAGAGAAAGTGTGTGAGAACTAAATCGCCGCGGATTCGTCGAAATTCAAGTGGGTACAGTTCAAGAACTTCTAGTCGGCACTCGTACGCGACATTCCTTAAGCCCGTGACTAGTTTGGTAGCCGCGCGCTGAACACGCTCAATAGATAAGATGTCTTTCTTCAGGCCGGTATACACGACCTGATTTGCATACTCGAGGAGCGGTCTTATATAAAACCCGTACAGCGTTTGAAACGCTTTTTTGTCTGTACGGGGGAAAGTGCGTTTAATCATCCAAAGAGAGGCGAACGCTTTTTTGCCGCCATCTCATGTTGATGCGCGAATGATAAGTCAGACGACAACCAGATGCCCAGATCTTTCTTCAGATCGGTTTTCATGATATCTACTGTGCCAAATGCACCATAAATCACGAAGGCATTCCCGGAGTCTCCACCGAGTGACATGTGTGCGCATTTATTGTCATTTAGTGGGAGGCTCCAGTCGTCCGACCAACGCTTAATCGCCTCAAGATCAATCCGTAGCCAGTGGGATCAGTGGCATTCCAGATTTTTAGGTCATCTGCGTATAAGAGGGCGTTGCTAGAAATATTTTCCGTGAGGTCATTCATGTAGATCAGAAATAACAGAGGACCTAACACCGATCCTTGAGGGACTCCTGCAGAAATGAGAGAAGGAGATGAAAGGTGTGATCCGGTTTTAACCCTAAACGTTCTGTTATCAAGGAAGGAGGCAATCCAGCGAAGAACCCCTCCTTGAATACCATGGGCTTCCAGTTTGTGTTTCAGGAGGCCGTGTGGGGCACGGTCGAAAGCCTTGGCAAATCCGAAGAAGATGGCGTCTGAGGTGAGACCATTGTCTCTGGCCTCCGTCAGATTGTCCATGAAAACAAGCACATTAGTTATGCATGACCGATTAGGAAGGAAGCCATGCTGGGTAGAGAAAAAGATGGTTTGGTAAGAAGTGGTTGAGGACGGCACGCTTTAATAAGCGCTCCATTATCTTGCATGGAATGGTGGTAAGACTGATTGGCCGATAGCTGGCCAGAGAATGCCGGTCGTCCGTTTTAAATATGGGCGTGACCGCTGCTTCTTTCTATGCACTAGGGAGAATGCCAGTCTGCAGTGTCTGTTTGAACAGTTTATAGAAAGGTTCAGCCAGACTAGCAGCTGCTTCTTTGAGGATTCTGGGATGGATCTTGTCAGGACCCATTGAACTGTATGAATTCACCTTTGATAAAAGGTTTTCGACGTCCAACACAGAAAACTCAGCCATAACTAGTGGTTGCCGGACGTTCTTCGGCGGAAGGATAGGATGCCGGTCCCGCCGTGCGACGTTGTAGACCGCTGAGTAGTACTCCCTGAATAACTCGGCCACGACTGAGGAGTCAGAAGAGGTCTCCCCATCGGGCAGTCGCAAAGAAAGAGCCGAAGGTTTATTCTTTCTTAGTCGTCGCACATGCTGAAATAAGAAGTTTTTGTTCCCGCGGGCTTTGAGAGGGACCTTTTCTTGCACGCAAGGACTTTTTCTTGCGTGCATCTTATACCTCATACAACGGTAGTAAACCTGCAGTTTTCAGGGGCGCATACTACCTAACCTCATCGTACTTGAGTGATACCTTCGACAACCGGCTTTTCACATGAATGCAAATAATGCCCACATCCTCCATGTATCATTGGAGGCACACCTGCAACTGTATAGGAGTGTAAAAATCACGGATCTCAAACACTGCCTTGAAAGTCGCACTTACCGTAAATATAAAATAAACGAATAAAATGAAACCACAAGTAAATGATGAAAAATGTAAAATAACTGAATAGAAAAATCACTCCACCATCCTCGTGTTAACATCGCCACACGCAATAAATTGATCGGTACGGGCACGAGCTATTAGATGCGGTCGACCGAACCTGGTCTTCAATGTCTCCATAGCATCTCAGAGACCTTCTCCAAGCTCTGGTATGGCACAACTTTCGATTGCTTCCTTTGCCTCGCCGTCTTCGTAAGGAATCAGATAAGATAATCGAGCCTCACGATCTTGCATAGCGTTCAACACGCTGGACTGAAGACTGCGAACAAACAACCATTATCTCATCGGATCCCCACTAAATCTAACGATATCACTTTCGGGGAGGTTTGACAGAGTATTGAAAATCCTGCCAAAATCACGCACCTCCTTCCGACCACTTGACAGCTTGCAGTCATCGTTTGCACGAGCCTCCGGCTGGGCGCCATCGCGCAAATCGCTGCACCGCATTCCACCATTTCACCACTTAGCTACCGATCCGACATCCGACGACCCTCTAACAGGAACTTTAGGTGAGCTACAGGCAGCGCCACCGGATACATAGGAATCATTATATTCACTCTGCTTTTCGACATAAATTATTTGACACTCGACATTAGGCTTATAAATTCTGCGGCCCGCGTCAGCTAGATGCTCTACGGTGAACTTTGAAATCAAATTTTCTAATTCCCTCAAGCGCAATTCGGCTGCCGCCATTTTCTCGGTTATCATAATATCCACACCAACACTATCGTGCAAATCACCGACAGAACGTCCGGCGTTATTTTCGTCCACTTAGCGTAAGACAACTATCAGCTTATGTTAAATCGCTGGAAGTTTCGAAATGTGCACTCAGGTAACATGGTCTGGGCTGAATAGATGTACATATGTATATCTTAGAATTGGCATAGGGCAAAACTATATGTAAATATACATACCGTTATCGAGCGTGGTTCTACAAACACAATAACAAACAATTTAAATGTACAATAACTTGTGACCAGGTTTACGAACGCATATGGCAGTGCAGCAGAAGCATGATAGATCGTCCAGATAATCCAAGCGGTAAAATATGTACCGCGTTACCGTTACATATATAAACAAATGTGGTGCATTGTGGTAGGAACGAAAATATAAGTAATGAAATTGGATAGAGTTCAAATGTTTACGGCCGATACAGAGATTATGGAAATGAAATAAATGTTGACATATCAAACGGCCATGAATAAAAGCAAGTGCTGCAAACAGAGGAGTCACGTTAAGTTGGGAGATAAAGGTATACTACTGCAAACTTGTGAGCAGGCTAACTGTGATTGTAAATTTGGGTTTCACAGTAATCACCGTTTTTGGTTACGTCAATGATTGTTCCTACTTCTTCACCAGGCACAAGCTAACGGAAAACTCGTATGACTTAAGGGCGCTTCAGATTGTTCGAAATAGGTACGGGCGGGAAATCCGTGTACACATCAAACTCGCGCTAGAGGACAAACGCCTCAGAGCCCGCGGGAACAAAATTCCTTATCTGAGCATATGCAGCGAGCAAGAAAACATAAACCCTGGACTCTTTCTATGCGACTGTCCGACGTAAAGACCTCACCTGACTACCTGGTTGGGATCGAGTTTTCCAGGGAGTACTGCTCGGCAGTCTACAACGTCTCGCCGCCGAATTGGCACTCGTCCTACTGCTGCAGAATTTCTGACAACCACCGGTTACCGCTGAGTTTTCTGAGCTACGCGTTGAAGACCTTCTGTTGAAAGTTAATTCATACAACGCAGTTAGTCCCAACAAGGTCCATCCCGGGATTCTCGGAGAGGCAACCGCCAGTCTGGCAGAATCCATTCATAAGTTGTATGAATGGACAGTCCGGAAAGGCGGTCTCCTCATTGCGCTGGAAGAGGCGACAGGCACGTCCACATTCAAAGTAAACAACCGGCACTTCCCGATTAGCAATCAGTCAGTCAACCTCATTAGCCTTCTGCGGAAGATAATGGAGCACTTGTTGAAGCGTGCTATCCTCAAACGTCTCTTGTCAAACCATGTATTATCGTCTTTCTGGCATATTTTCCTTCTCAACCGGTCATGCGTAACAAATGTTCTTATTTTCGTGAATAGTCTTACGGGTCAAAAGGTGGTAGCCTGGCAACAGATTCTGTCTTCCTCAACTTTGCCAACACTTCTGACCGTGTTCCACATAGCTCCATGAAGCATGAACTGGTGGTCTGTGCAGTTCATGGGGAGGTTCTCTGCTGGATTCTCTCTGTTTTTCCTGATAGAACCTTTGGAGTTAAAAGCAGATTGGATCTTTCGTCCCCTTTCATTTCTGCGGAGGTTCCCTGAGGACCGGTATTGCGTCTTGTTATTTCTTGCTCACGTCAACGATCTTCTGGCCAACGCTTCCAGCACCTCCGTTCTGTACGCTAATAATCTACAAATCTGGAGTATCACCGATTCCAGTGCATTACAGATTCATCTTTACGCGATCGAAGGCTGGTCGGGCGCCTGAAGCTTTCCATTAAATGGAAGAAAGGTTGCACGAATTTTGTTCAACAGTAACTCTGGCAAGGCTTTTGTGATTCTTAACGTTTTCAGAATGATAAATATAATGAAAATCGATCTAAAGAAAAATTTGGGCATCTGGTTTTTGTCTAACTAATACTTCGCATATTACCACATGATGGCGGCAGGAAACGGATTTGCCGCCTTTGGTATGATTAAACGCATTTTCTCCCCCACAATCAAGAAAGCGCTCCAAGTGCTTTACAAGATATATATAAGACTGCTCCCCAAATGTGTTAATCAGGGCGTATATGCCGGCCTGAAGAAAGACATTTGCTGTTGAACGTGCCCATCGCGCGACTACTAAAATTGTCACGGATCCAAACAACGTCGCATAGAAGCCTCGACTTGAAGTTCATGATTCGCGTCCACTTACTTCTCATACACTTCTTTAGAGCAGGCCTCGTAGAATAGTTTATTATCATAGCGAATGATGTCAGCAGGAGAGGACAAAATAGAAAGCTTTTCAAGCTTTACCCTCGGACCTTCTTTAGGTGGCAGATTTTTTATAGGATTATTGACAGTGAGAACAGTCTTCACTCTGAGGTGAATGGCAGCGACTCTATAGATTGCTTCAATGCATTGCACGACTCTTGTCTACTTAAAGCATCATTATGTGAACATTTTTACTTTTTTCTTGGTACTTTCTGTAATCTCCAAGGGCGGTACTATACCCTGTTTTTAATGGCTGCTTTCCAAGCCAACAGACCACTGCTTGACCTTTGACTGAAAAAACCGGCTGTATATGAATACTGTGGGCCTCTGCCTCGGACCAGCCTATCAATTACCATATAGCTGATTTGAAAACTGTCGTCAGATTATGTCAGGTTAAAGTAAATGTAAAATTTTTAAATATGACTTCAAAAGATCATTTGTACCAATTTGCGAAAACCGCAGATCACATTCATTTCATCTGATCTTCTCAATTACCTTCGTGCGAAACGAAGATAGATGCCGACCTTTTTGGTAAGGGGTCTGCGTAGATAGACAATATTCTGATTGGCTGAAAGTGGTAAAGTTGCCCGCTTAAAAGCCGAATGAAGACAACTCGTCGTCGTAGTCAGGAGGCTACATAATTTTCCTTGAACCTACGGGTTGTTTGCACTGAACATGCATAGACCACCAGTGACGCCACCCTTTTCTAAAGTTATCACAATGTACCCGGCCGCGTGTATTTTGAGTACCGTTAGCTTAGATCCTTCTGTGTGCTGGTTGGTCAGTATATAATGATTTCTGTAACCTAAAGACTGAGAATTAAGAATTAACCAATCCCTTCTCGCTTTATTACCTCAAGCTTATATCTAAACTTGCACACACTCACCAGCGGTGGTAAAAACGTCTAACTGCGGATGTTCTGTGAAGATTGCTCGCACAATAGACCAAGCTCTGCAGCGCCTGCTCACACACATGTTTCCGCATTTTGTGTATAGACATATCCGGTGTGGTTTACAAAATGCTGACAGCTACACAGCTGGACTGCATCCACCGTGTTTTCCTCTGTTGTGAGGGTGTTTGGCAGGCTCCTAGTTCTGTAGTTAGTGCCTCACCTTACGCGGTGGATGCAGCATCCTCCGCTCTACTGGCTGTAGCCAACAAGGTATGCAAGGCAGATGTTACGAGCACAATATCATATGCAGCCTTAGCTTCGGGAGCTAAGCCGAAAAGGATTACCTTGGTTGCTCTAAAAATACTGATAGCAATCACTGCTGACAACTCGCCACTGGTATACATGATAACGCCTGAATTCCGATATGTTTTACTCAGTCCTGCCTGAGGATCCTGGCCCTTCTGTTAGGGAGAACTGCGTCAACGTTGGCTCAAGATCAACGAGACTCCCCAAAGCCGCCTACACTGCATCTCCTGAAACGTTAGGGTTAAGTACTCGCAAGGATCCTGTAATCGTTCAGAACCTTTAGAATTGTGCCGCCAGTCGCTTAAAGCTTCGCGATGAGCATGATCAATAACTCAGGGGGAACATTCGCTCTATAAAAAGCACTAAAAAGGACAGCCAGTCACACCTCTCCAAGTTTACTCCCGACTTACGTTGTACGATCAAGGTCCTCGAAGATGAGGTGTTGGGGCCAGGCGGAAGAAAATAATTCTGCTGCCAGGAGTCAGATATCGCCAGCCGTTACTAAGATATGCATGGGCGTGGAAGTCAGACACTCCTTTGCCCTCTCACGTTGCCACAAGTTCAGTAGTTTTCTGTAGATACTGACCAGTTTCTCACGTAAATTCGCAAGGCGTCTGGTGCCTATGTGGACTTTGCTTTGACCAGGATCTCATTGGTTCTTATCGTTTGCGGTTTCAGGGGGCCAGTTGGAAGCTTTTCCATTAACGCTATTCGTTCAATATCGTGTCTATCAGTTATTCGCTTTCATGTTCAGTAGGAATCAGTT
>LUCH01005764.1:7456-28100 GCA_013368495.1 Paragonimus heterotremus | reverse complement strand
GTAGATGAGACGCAATAACAGAAAACAAGCTGCAGTTCAGAGAAATTTTTCAAAAGGATCCGACAGCCACAGTGTCAGCGTGAATTTCTCTTCCACTTTCTTAAAACTTGACCAAGGCTGAGAAGCTGGCCATATTCTTGGACCAGGCGGAACGTGTTGAGCTTGCTGACGAGCGGTTCAATTGTGTGACTCAGGGCCCCCTTGCTAATCGAGGGCAGGGTCGGATGGCCCGCCGAAGCGCTTACGCAATGGGCAAAATTATGCACAAGGCCAGCTAAGAACGTGAGTTCCAATGAACGGGCGACCCGACAGACGGAGATGGTTCACATGTGGCCGGTATGGACACGTGGCACGTTGGTGCTCATCACCCGCTCGGAAGCTTACGCATCTCGGTAAGTCTCCGGTGTGTCAGTCGCGTATTCCTCCTGTTTCTAAATATGAAAATAAGGATGTTACATTATGCTCTGTTTTGAAAGCACAAATTGGTGGTCGCGACTTTGACTGCTTGCTGTATTCAGGGCCCATATCTAGTCCGATTGACAGAGAGACATGTACCACCTGCCAGCTGGACGTTGTTGCGGAGCCTATCAGCCAGGTTCCAGCTGTTACTGGACAATCTTTAATTATCCTAGCTTGTGTTCGCGGCACTGCGCAGGTAGGAAAGTGAACTTGCACGCTTACATTCCTAGTTGCTCCTAAATTAGCATTCGACCTTATTTTGGGGAGTGACTAATTAGTCGCCACCGGATGTATCCTGGACCTGTGTGACCGTGCTCTACGCATGTCTGGTGAGCGTCTTCCTTTAGAACCTGCTTACAAAACCTCATCTTGTCTTCTGGGGGCTCCCAAAGGACAGCGCCTAGCCAGTGAAAAGGTGCACCTATAGTCCGAGTGGCAAACATTTATCAAGAGGATTGTTTCCCACCTTCCAGCACACATAACAAATGAAGTACGGGGAGTAATGGAGAAGCACCGGACGACATTCTGGTGAGAAGGACTACCGCCTGGGGCCACTCATGTTGTGCGACATAGTATTGACACGGGTAAGGCACGCCCGATTCTGCAAGCGGCTGGTCGCCTACCAACCCACTTCCAGAGGCAGGTGGAAAAACTGTTGACGAATATGTTGGTTAAAGGTGTTGTCCGACCGTCAAGATCCCCATCGGCGTCCCCGGTAGTGTTAGTTAAGAAAAAAGATGGTTCTTTAAGATTATGTGTTGACTATCTTCAGTTAAATGCGGTGACCAAAAAAAGTTTCCACTACCACGGATCGATGAAACTACTGGTGCTGTTTCGGGGGCCGGGTGGTTTGGCACCCTGGATTTGGCGTCCGGTTATTGGCAAGTGGAAGTAGAGCCCAGTAATCGCAAGAAAACCGCATTTGTAGTACCCTTCGACCTGTCCAAATTCGGAGCCATGCCATTCAGATTAACGATTGCGCCCTCCACCTTCCAGAGGTCGACGCAACAGGTGCTGCGTGATCCAGTGACTAAACGATGCCTGGTCTATTTGGATGGTGTGATCGTCCATGGACGACCTATTGATGAACATTTGTATAACTTGTGCAACGTCCTTTCCAAACTAAATGAGGCTAGATTAAAGCTTAATCCAACTATATGTTCTTTTATGCAGACTGAAGTGAAATACCTAGGACACGTCATCTCCAGAGCCGGTGTGGGTTGTGATCCCGAGAACGTGCTTAAGGTGAAAGAATGGCCAACTGATGCGAGTGCTGACGAAGTCCGCACTTTCGTTCGGTTGGCTTTTTTTTTTTGTCGATGGTTTGTTCCCGGATTTTCTAACTTGGCCAGACCGTCGACCACTTTGACCGAGAAAGCACGTTTGTTCGAGTGGTCTGGGAAATGCCAGCAGTCGTCTGACCGGCTAAAAGATGCATTGTGCACTGCCTCTATTCTACCGCTTCCGGAAACCAAGACAGGTGCGAAGACGTTTATCATAAACAAGGACGTTAGTGAAACTGCCATAAGGGAAGATGTGGAGCGCGTCATTTTTTATGAAAACAGAATCCACAACAAAAGTGTAAGGAATTATTGTACCACTAGGAAGGAGATGCTAGCCTTGAAACCTTTATTCGAACACTCCCGTCATTATCTCCTATGGAGACGTTTGTTTGTCCGAAAGGACCAGTCATCTCTTTGATGGTTGAGGAATTTCAAAGATGCGGAGGGACGGGCTGTCTGTTGGCAAGAATTTTTACAAGGGCATGAATTTAAATGCAAACACAGACCTAGATTACGTCTCCGAAACGCTGATACGTTGTCGGGACGACCGAATCACAGTCACGGATATTGTCCGTCATGCTCGACCGGTTACTCTTCGATGATTACTGTCAGACAGGAGGAAGGTAACCGATGGGCAATCATCCAAAGCAGCGATGCTGATCTGCGAATTATATACAACGGAATAAAAGAGGGTGGTCCACGTCCGACCACCGAAGAGATGACAGGATGTATTTGGGGCGCACGCTATTTATGGTCGTTGTGGCGTCATCTCCATGTAGCTGATGGTGTTCTTTATTGCTGATACTGCCCCGAACATGATGCCCTGATTGTAGTTCCGGAATCAGCGGTTCTTATGGTTTTGGAGGAGCTTCGTGAGAATTTGGGGCGTGCGGGCCAGAACAAACTGGAAGCGGCTGCAAGACAGAGTTTCTGGTGACCTCGCCAACGAAGGGACGTCAGGAATGTGTACAGTAATTGTAACATGTTGGCACAAATTGAAAACCCTAAGAGGCGGCAGTGCGCACCGTTGCAGGGCATGTTGACGGAATACCCGAATGACGTAGTGGAAGGTGATATTGGTGGACCACTACCAGAGACTAGCCCGGGAAACGGATAAGTCCTAGTGATGGCAGATCGTTTCATCAGGTGGTGCGAAACCGTGCCAGTTCCAAGAGTAGATGAGGTAACAACCGCCAAATTCATCTTTGATCATTGGACTTCGCGTTGGGGTGCTCCAATTCAGCTGCATTCTGGTCGAGGGTCGAATTTCGAGCGTGCGTTGATGCATGAACTGTGTAAAGTGTTAGGCATAAAGAAAACGAGGACAAGTGCCTATCACCCACAAGGCAATGGTGCCGTGGAACGCGTCAATCGCACGCTGAAATCTCTCCTAAAGGCGTTCTTGAATTCACAAAACACCAGATCATGGGGCGAAACCGTTTTTATTGCCTATTTGCATACCGCGCTGGCGTCTATTCCTCTACAACACAATCCCCACATTATCCGTAGACAGAAAGGGAAATGCGGCTGTCATCTGATTAGCTTGTTCCTAAGTTGCCGCCAGACAACCTGTTGACTTCGGATTACTGCACCCAATTACGTGACCGATTGATGAAGGCATACACCTTCACTCGCGAACACCTGCGAACAGCCCAGCAGAAGCAAAAGTATTATTATGATAAGCAAGCTTACCGGGGATCCTGCGACCGGGTGATAAAGTCTGGCTACATGCGGAAGCGCCGGAAATTGGAATTCCCATAAAATTGTTTCGTGAATGGGAGGGACCATATATTGGGCATGAGATTATTTCCGAACCCACCTATACTATACTTGAAGCCAACAACAACCGGTCTGGGTTCAGTGTGGTAAACTTTAATCGGTTGAAGCCAGATACTGCAGGGCGAGATCGGCCGACTAATGGGGACAATTTGAAATTGGCTGAGGAGCGCACTGTACCGCCAGAGGGAGGATTGTCAGAAGCACTGCGGCCAGTGCTTTCGACATGAGGGAGTAGTGTGATAGCATGTAGTGTGCCGCCATTTTGTTTGGTCACATACACTCCCTTCCGCTCTCTTTCAGATCTTCGGACAGGCGGGCTGGCCGCATCTATGCATGGGGCTGAGGATGTTTGCCAACCAGAGCCTGAGGTGAGCTGTCAGTCAGCATAGGGTCACTTCTGATTGGTGGTTTGTTTCTGGACCGTGGGGTACTCTATATATATGGACAAAGACACTGTGTGAACTGAATCTCCTTCGGTATGTGTTGTGTTAATACACGTTCTTCGTTGCATTGCGACCTTTATCTTTTTGTGCGAGGTAAACCCTGTTGTGCTTCGATTAAGAACGTTGAACGTTGTGTATTGCCACTCGTGACCGATTCATTGGAATATTACAAGTGAGCAGTCATCAAGTATTTCAAGTTGCGTCTTTTGGGAGAAATGTCTCGGGCCAGCTTTGATGTCGTTGGTTACTGGCTGGGCAGACGCAGGACATAGGACTCTCAGGTGTTCCACCTCTACACAACGTCTCGCGGGTCTGGAAGTGATAGACTTAAACTGGAAGTAGGTGCAATTTATTGATTACGGAATAAAAAATCCGCTCAAGACAACGTCAGCTGAGGACATGTTTCATCGATTTTGCAGTTTCCGCACGAACGAAGATTGCACACGCTCAGCAGTATCAGCGGGATTGCAGCAATTGCTACAGTCGCGCTATGAGAAAATATCTAGGACACGGATACTTGAACAGCCGATGAAGAATAAGGCTACTTCTCTACGGTTCTCGGCTGTAACCGTGCCTTTTGTTTCTTTGTTCTAGACAAATGCTCTTATTTACGCCGGCCGTTTAGAACCTCATATGAATTCTTCAATGAGATTGGACTAGATAAATTTTGACCAATCCCCGTTCGCGCAAGAGCTGCCGCCGACGGAATCGTGGCTGATTGGCGTCGACCGACCAGAAACGGCAGTCAACTGCTGTTTAAGTGCGTATTATATCCAAACTACGGAGTTTGACGTTGCAATGTCGTGGAGCGTATCAAAAAACGGACTAACAGAAACGCAAAAACGTTTGTCGCCCATTTACGGTCATAAGAACCGTTGTTCCTTCATAAGGGTCCGCTATTCTTTTAACAAACTGATTTTGCTCAGTGTTGGCCAGACTGCTGTTGTTCTTGTTTTCTCTTTTCGGTAGTCTAGCATGTGACAAACTCAACATGACTTTCTTCAGGCGAGCGGCTATTTGTGCCAGTCGATTGCGAATTTAGGTTCAAAATTGAGTTGAACCGGCACGTAATGATTGTATCCCGTTGTTTCTCCTGCGGATATTCGTCGTTGGCACCGTAAGAAGATCATGGTGTGGGCAGAATAATCTAAGTCCCCCAGGCCTTTAACTGTGGATTAGATTATAAGACCAATCAAGTAGGTTCCACGCTATCGACCCAGCAGTCTTCGTTATAGCAGCGTGGCGACGAAAACCAGAGTAACTTGCCACAAGAAAGGATGTGATTGAAGATGTCCAAGTTGGAATTTATCTGCGAGGGACGGTAATGATATGACCTAACCGACAGTTGGTAAGTATCAGGCGAGTAGCATAAACCAAGTGGTGAACTATAAGAAACGTATGAAAAATGGGTAAATTATAAGACAAGAGTGACAAACATACTCTCAGAACAACCACCACGTTCAGAAGCAGTACATCCTTAGGAAAATCAATGTAATGAGCTACGATACACAAAAGTTAACGGGGTTTAGACCTCACGTGGCCAGACCGCGGTTCGTCTGACTCCGGTGGGTCTCCATCTAGGTCATGAAGCTCTACCGGGCCCATTAAGCTGAGGGGCCCACGGAGAGTTTAGTGAGTAGATGTGCTGTGAATGAAAGCCGGATTACCTGATAGCTGTCGATAACTCGGCAAGTACATGTTCAGTACGTGGCGTCCTTGTAGAAGTGGCAGACCATTTAGACCGTGCACCAGACAGGTGCCGGAAAGCATTTTTTGTTCCAATACCACTTTACAGTGTAGTAGGCAGAGTGGGTTCACCTTAACGTAATTTTCGAGATGTCGTCGCACAAATTAGCCAGAATTTTGCTGAACATACCACCCGCCAGCACTGACGTTCATTTAATGACTTGCAACAGGCGGTTTCATTCTCCCAGCTCCTGTGTGGTCGTGGTAGCAACAATTGGGCTAACGCGCAACGCTGTGCGGCTTTTGAGTTCTTTGAAAGAAGCCACTCTGTTGACCACCGTTAGAGCCGATTCAGGAAAAATGCAAGCTTCCGACCCTCTTGAATTGTTGAGGTATGCCAGACCTTCAGGTCATCTTCGAACACCGTTGGAAGCACCTTCAGAATAGCGGGAAGCTCGCTGACGAAAAGCGAGAGAAGAGGGTTAAGCGTCGAACTTTGAGGCATTTCGCCCATCATCGCTTGTTGCAGAAGATATTAACTTCTACGGGGGCACTTCTTTCTGTCCCGCAAAATCGCAGAAATATATCCTAAGACTCGACAAGGTTTGAAAGAGTGTGATACTGTGTGCAGCATCTGGTGAGATACCACGTCAAAAGATATACCAGACTTAATGAAAACTACGTCTGAGGCGTGATTGACAGACAACCTATGCAGGTTTCCTCTGCAGCGGGGATATCTGTTTGACCCACGTCTGAAGCCGTGCTGTAATAGGCCAAGAGGCCCGAATCAGGCAGGAAGAGCCTTGGCACTCTTTATTATCAGGCTTCCCAAGAGCTTAACGGCGACACAAATCGGGCAAATTGGCTAACAGTTAGCAAGCCTCATGCACTCCCTCATTTGAAGGTGGGGTAAGAAGAAACCTCACGCTACTCCGCTTTTTAACAGCTCATCTTATGTTCCAGTGTTCAAGGTCGTTGCATGTATATATTTTGAGTATTATTTGGAATGCTTGAAGGTTCGAGAAGACTTCAGTCACTTTCCAGGTGTGAGCGAGCGATTCTCAGCTTCTTGTATTGCAAAGTCCCACGGGCGCCCACGGCTTCAACGACATGAAAAAGCTTTAATCCCAATGCGTAATCTTGATAATTACCTAAAAGGAGCGCATCAAAAGGTTCAAGTTGCCAGTACCATTGGGACAGAAAGCTAATGCCCGCCTCCAATACAGGAGAGTTTGCCTTCTAACTGAAATAAATGGCTAACGTGGGCCTGCCTCTGCTGAACATGGTTGGTAGATATAATGCTTAATATTGCAAATGAAATAATCTCAGGTTATAATAGGTAACGCTGAAGCGAATACAGACGGACACTTGACCCAGGTGAATTTGTGCAGAATACTAGTAGGGAGGCAAGTGAGTTAGGCAGGTCGCTCATAATGGGTCCAGGGAAAAAAATGACCACCAAGCATCGAACGTTCCTTTTTATGTCACTCACGGTATTTAAAAACATGACTTCCCGTAGAAGTATGTTTAACTGATGATTATCAGACAGTTTATCTTAATCATTATGGCAACTCACATTCCTTTCAGTAAGGTTTGTGGCCACTGAAGAGAGGGCCTTCATGGAGTTTGAACGCAGATTCCGCCAGAAATCCGGGTTTTCTTTCGGGATTTGGAATATTTCTACGCAGCCATCTGTAACTGTTCTTTGGAAAGGAGGGAGTGGTCCGAGCTTTTTCCTGTCCTAAAGAAAGTTACTTCTCAGCCACCTATTAGCCTTGTAAAACGCCTCGGCTTAATCATCTAAATACGGGAGTAGGTCTTCAAGCATATACAAAATGGTGCTTCGCGTACGCTTTAAAAAGGGGCAATAACATCACCGAATTCCGTTGGTAAAACATACCATAACGTGTGCAAGGGCCTATTTCTTTTACTCTCGCCTCCCGACACAACCTGAAGACTTCATTACCATTCCCCTGAGTTTTACTGAGTAGCCTTCTGTTTCCACCCTTCCTAACTTCTAAAACAACTAATCTGAATGCTGAAGGCAGACTTCAGGTTGCAGAACCTCGGTTCCGGGCGCTCCTCGTCGCCTCGTTACTACGTGTTCACGACAGCGAATGTTCTCAAATTATGAGTTTGATGGATTCAAAATCTAGGTTCGTTGCTTCATTCTTTCAGTTGCTTTCTATTTTTCCGTTCTTACTTTAGCACCTTATTAACGATAACCTCGTCCGTACGACCACCTGGTTGGACCGAAATCTGTTGCTGAGCGGACTGGGTACATGCCATGTGATCGCTGCACCACAAACGCGACTATTCGGGATTCTGCTTGTCGACAAACGCCGTGGGTGTACGGATGGTAGCCCAGGAATTCAATAGGTGTCCTCGGGTTACAAGTACCAGGAACAAACCCATTGATGTGTGGCTGTCCGTTGAAATCCTGGATAGTTTTCCGAGAGTTCAAGTGTGATGGGTCTGTTCATTCGAGGTTCGTCCTGCCTCTTGGAAAGCTTTTGTGCCCAATTCCACAATCAGGTTTTTTTCGTTATAACGGTAAAGATAACAACGCTTTAGTAGGGTTGGCTGGAAGTTTTCGCAGTTTCGGTCCCATAAATGTTTACCTTCATGATAGATGTTGATGTGAAGTGTAGTCCGGGGCTTGCAGTCCTTGCCTGAGTCTCAAAGCAATAGTGGCCGCATCAATAGAGTCGGCTCAGCAGCAGACAGAGAGACGGTGATTGTTGCTCACGGACGTATAATGGTTTCTCGAACTACGACTGTTATATCCACAAAGTCTGTTGGTAGGCTAAATCTAGAATGGTCGCATCTTCGAGCAACGAGCTTCCATAAATTCGCAATTCGCTGTGCAATTGATTGGGATTCAAAAAGGGAAGACGATCGTATCTGCGAGTTTGTTATTACCAAAGTGCTAAAGTATAAGAAATTATTACATACTAAGTACGTCGATATTGATTCCACCAAATATACATGTTCCGAGACTAACGGCTCACGTGAATGTGGTCAAATGCGACAGCCGCGTGATGGCAGAGCGATCAGGTGCAGATGAAACCAGCGTAGATATAAACAAGATTCCAGCAATACGAAGCAAAGAAGGAAAACTACGCCAGAACAAGTTTCCAGAAGTAAAAGCTATCAAGATTTGGTAAACCAACTTTAACTTTCTTGGGAGAAGTGACTTTTCGCATGCTTAACTTGAACGGTCGTGTTATTCTTAGCAAGAAAGGCTCGTAATCACTAACAAGCAGATTTCTAATGCAGGAGGAAAAAGAAACAACGAGAGAAGAGTAAATAGAGACAAGGAACGTGATCACCGACTTTCCATAAAACACAACTATTGTCAAACACTCAATGCAGTTGCTTCAGCAGCGATAATGTATGATGACGCGTAGGCCCAAAAACACCTCTTGCATGGTTCCATGTTGATTTCTCTAACAAAAGCATATTTCAGGAGCATGTGAGAGAGCGGTAGATTCAGTCTCGTTGAGCTAGGCAACTGTCGGTTGAGTGTGGGAGCGTACTGCACAAAAACTGCCCATTATGGTCGACTCACATACTAGGCAGCCGCAAATACTTATGTTTACTGGAGACATTATCTCGGTTGCAAACATTCTTGCGTTAAGTAAAAGAATTTGGTGCGGATGGAGGAATTTCACCTGCCGGTAGCCGAAAAGTCGGACAACCTGGTATCTGCGTTACTGCTTCAGTAGTTCGTTCAAACATTACCGTATTTCAGATTATGTGCGAACTGTTGACAGCGGCGGCGAGGCTCGAAAGCCCGTCGACCAACCTCCTGGGAAGTCAGCCATTTTTCAACGGCATTCGAAGATACAAGAAGCAGCGGTGTAGGAACTGCTAGAAGGCTTTGTAGTACACGGCGACGAAAAGAACTCAGGTGAGCAATTGTGCTGGTTTATTCATCGTACCTCTCGCGATATTTACTGTTCATCTTATATCAGTAATTATTCTCACGCTTGTTTCCAGTTTCCAGTCTTTCATCCGATGGAAAAATGGTTGAAGAACGAGTAATTGTCCTGTGAAGTTTCAAGTTTGTTCTCATTCATCAAGCTTTCGTGATTTCCAGTAAGATCAGATCATCCCCTCGCAAAAATACTGAGAGTAGCACGATCGTTCTCTAATGAATAAATTCCCTCACGGGGACTGCAGCTGATGTTCGAATGTGCAGGAAACTGACATCTGCCGTGACACATTCAGGGTTTGGCATCACTCGAAAGAAAACGGCGCTTGTGAGCCGTATGCGGAACATGCAATTCTGAGGTGGGCATGATCTATTTGTGTCCTTCTTAATCCTGGAAGAGAGTGTCTAGACAGCCCCACCGAAACACTGACAGCCTGAGAACAGATCAAGCCCAGGGGAAGCTGACTCAGAAATCGCAAGGGATGACCAGCGTGAGGATGACCAGAAAGAAGGTTGTTATGGTGTGAATACACTGTGTGTCAGCGGCGTCTGGCGACATAATGCTGGATAGGAATTTGGAAGACCTAGGAAGAAAACTCGGAGGCATCAAGTGGTGGAAAATAACGAGGTGTGAGAATGGATAAAATGGTTCCAAGGTAAATGGGAGGAGGAAAAGATCGCCTTCTAACTCCGCAGTATTAAATGAAAAACAGGTGTAATTAGCGGATGCACCAACACCTCTGCAACAAAGATTTGACGAGCAGGCAGAGGTGCTTTTGGAAGTGGAAAGTGGCAGACGCTTCGTGAGCAAAACACGGGCACATTTAGGAGAGACTGGCGAGATAGCCACTGATAGACGGCGAAGTGTGGCAGTTCATCGGGTACCAGAAGCGGTAATAAGATAAGGCCACCAACGGTAGATCACCGCGTAATACCCATCGGCAAACTTTTGCGAACTGTGAATAGTCCAGAACACGTAACAGATGAGAGAGTTGTGATGTCGGGGAAATAACAGAAGACCACATACAGGAGCAACGAACCTATACCGAGTTTGGTTAGGTTAGCCGGCTCCAGACATAGAAACGGTTTTCAAACAATCACTGAAACCATCATGAGAACAGTATTAACGTCAGTTAACTCAGCTAAGTTGGGGAAAGGTGTAGTGGTTTCAGCGGGACGGCCAATTACAGTTTTCTCCCTACCCAAGATGCACGCCATAAAAACCTGCATGTGTACGTTGAACGGTTGCGGTGTACATGGGTCTTCTACAAAACTAAAAAACATCGTCGTGCCAACCCAGAAGTATGCTGGAGATCAGACATGAAAGGCTCAGTGTGAGCGGGTAAGTCAGAGTAGGACCCAGTGGGGTTCAAACAGGAAGGCCGGGTTACCTCAGATAAATTGATTACGCCCCCTCCAAACACTGGGGTAGGCCCTTGGATGTAGCGAATGAGTTCGTATCTGCGAATAATCTCAGTTTAGTTCTGAGGAGAACGGGTGAAAAACTACCTGTGGTCTACGCGGACGTGCGCAGTGTTGAAAACAGGTGAGGAGAACGCCGGGCCCTCACTGTAGATGCGGATGCCATAGCGGCTACCGGATCACAGCTGAAACTGAAGGCGAGTACTGGAAATTTTTGTGCACCCGGACGAGTAGGCAGGCAGAAAAAATCGGAGGACAGCCCTTGCTTTTTCGGGCTCGACATTGTGAACAAATACCTTGTGAGACATCTGTAACGCCAAACGCGCAAGCAGTCACTTGTTTCGTGAAACTGTTGAACGTAGCACTGTCGGCGGAGTGCTTCCGCAGTAGTCTGCTTACAACAGAGTCTATGGACAAGGGGCTGTTAGCATCACTGAATAATCAGACACATCGACCACGAACAGTTCTCATTCTTGGAGACTTCAGTGTGCCGAAAGAAAGCTAGATGCAAGCGCATTCAAAAGAGGGGTCATACGATAAGTTTGTTCTTAACCTTCTGCACACCAAAACATTTTTTCAGTATATAACTCGACAAGTCTTGTGGAGGAGTGGTCGGACAGCAACTTTGCTGGACCAGATAATAACCAGGGGCCAGAATGAAGCAGACAGCCTCAAACTCAGACATTTAGTTAAGTAAGACGATCATGCAATAGTTAGACTGGCATTCTTGTTGACAAAAGCCATACCCCCACACAAGTGACGCTGGGCCGATAGGGAAATTAGGACTGACAAGATTCTTTGGCGGACGTGTTTAAAAGCATGGCCGGATCACAAGGAGGGCCAGGATATTGAAACACTTCAGGTAAGACAAAAAGATGATCAATTGGTACTAGCCATCAAGTTTACCTCTGATCAGAGAGCTGTCGGTCGCGGGAAGCCTTCATGGCGAAAACGCAAAGTGAGCAAGGTTCAAGCCGTTAGGCGTAAAGACGGGGAAAGATTAAAACACACGGACGGGCCAGGCGTTATATGGAGTGCCTATCACTGCAGTGAAGAGCCAGTCAGCTTCACCACCAGTGCCGGCTGGCATGAGAGGAGAACCTAGCTAAGCGAGCCAGGCAAGATCCAATCACGCCCAGTCTAAGTCGTCCATCTGGGTGTCCTTTGGATGAATCCGTGACAACCAAGAGGGAAAGCGCACATCACTGGAGAGAAAAAGTCCGAGGGTCGCTTCCGTTTTCTGGATAGGTGCTACGAGTGACAGTGGTGGACCGCTACTGGTTGGCATTCGGTCTAATTTACCAACGACAGAGTAGGCGTTAGTCATTGCAGGAGACTTTTGGTTGACTCTCCGAGCAGAATGTTATGGAGACAGCTGGTCCAGATAACACTACTCCGGCAACTCCGAAACCAATTGTTGATGTACTAATTACGCTGTTAGCAGTTTTGTTCAGTAAGTCTCCTGGTGAAGACAAACCACCTGGGGACTGGGAGGTAGCCGCTGTCTCACTGACACCTAGGGGAGCAGTAGGTAGGAGCCTCAACCGGTGGACATGTAAGTCTGACGTTAGGTAAGCTGAAGTAACTAGAATGGATATTGAGGGGAAAAAGTACATCACGTCACGAAGTATGGGCTGGTGGCACCCGGGCAACATGATCATGTAATTAGGCGATCCTGCTTTTCAAACTAACGGGGTGTTTTGGATGAGATCACTCTGTAGCTGGGCGAAGGAAAATCGGTTTAGCTCCCCAGTTAAGACTGTGAAAACACCTTCGGCTCGGTAGACCACAGACTGAACTTTGAAATTGGGGGCGATTGACATAACTCTGGGTGTTCAGCATCAGTGAAAGCATCCCTGGGGAAATGCGAGTTACTGTATGTAGATAGATGGCTCCAATTATCGCGCTACATATCCCAAAAGCGGCGTCCTAAAAGGGTACGTTTTGGGCCCACTGCTGTTCCTCTTATGCACAAAAACTTCGGCGAAGAGGACCAGCAGTCCTCACTGCATGTTGGTAGGTGATGTGAAATTTTTGGGACGCTGAAGCAAGTCTTTTATTCAATGAGACCTCGAAGAAATTTACCAGTGAAGAGTTCATTGGGGACTCCCACGGAACACTGTGAAATGCGGATGTTTGGCAATGTTTGCTGATGATATTAAAAGCTGATGCACTGTGTGTCATAGCTCTGACGTGTGTGGCCTACAGGCTGATAATAGTGCGACCTATAAACCGTCTAAATCAACGTTAATCGAGTTCAGTACCGGAAAATGTTGCGTTGTGCATGCCAGGAATATGCATACTTTCCCTTACTGACTTGACAGAGTACCGTTCCGTTTAACAGACAAAACAAAAAGATACCATTATATCACGAAACCTTCAAATATTGAGGCAACTGCCAATGAAACCATTAGTGCACTAGTTCCTCCAAAGGGCGTGTTTGGAAAATCTGATTAATCATACTTCAGTAACTTGTACAACAGCCTTATTCATCCTTACCACGAGCGATGGGCGTTCGTCTGGTCTCCTCGCTTATTGAAGGATAAAATTATCTCGGAAACTGTCCAGAGAAGTGCGATAAAAGCGATTCGTGGGCTGAGTGTAAAACCCCATCCTGAGCGGCTCTGCGAACTAACTTTTCTTTCCGAGGAATACCGCAGGTGGAAATGTGACAGTTTTGGCGTCCATGATGCTAGAAGCTCAAACCATCCGTGCAAACCTCCGCCTACTTCAGTGGATGACAGTTAGCTCACGTAACGTTTTGTGAAGCCAGACATTCAGTACATCAGGCTTGACCTGAGGCAAAGCCTGTGCTCAGTTCTGGTCTGCAAGGCCTGGAACACTGTGCCGGGGCACAACGCGAGTGCCACGACAGCGCCTTGGTTGAAATTCATCTCGGTCGCTACTCCAACACTTAATCCATGCCTCAACACACCACTGCGCACAGTTGTGTGGATGGTCGTCTGTCAGGTAGTTTACACTTAATTATGCTTCTTCACCCAGTTACAGACTTACGTGTACGATAGAGGTGGGCATGCCTCTGTTTATGTTCCATTCCAGCCTTCAGGTGCAAAGGAGAAAAGTTGCGACGTATAACTATCCCCCTGGTACATATAACCCCCGCACGGAGAACCGGGACTATCTAAATTTGTTGCGTTAAACTTACGCCATTGAATCCGCTGAACTTAAGCAGGCCGAGAACGAGGACTCACCGAGATGGACAAGAAGGCCACGACAATGCCTACTAATCCAGAAAACTACTGGGATGAAGGGTCTTGGGGTTCAGATTAGTGAGGGCTTCGAAGCATTCACTCAACGTCCGCTTGTGAGTCGTGAAGAGAATCAGGCGCTCCACTGACTTAAGAAGACAATAACCCCAAGGTACCTACTACTGAATCACTCGCTAGCGATTCATGCTCACACCCAGTTACGCGTAATCTGTTGATCAAAAAATGCCTTTCTCACTATCTACCGTCAGAGGAGATAATCTGCCTTCTCATTAACCGCTTCGAATAACTCTTTCAGATTCCAAGTGGACTGCTTAGAGCAAGAGAGCGGCTGTTTACTATGAGCAAAATTCACCCTTCCAAGGATAAACTGAAGTATGTGAGTGACTGAGACACGACTAAAATCCGGAGTACCTTTTTCTCATATAAATTTGTTTGCAGCTGGAACAAATCGCGTTGGAGCTGGTTTTTGTCACCACGCCTACCAGATCTAGACATGGAGTCGATGCATAGTGGTTGGCAATGTTGCTGGATTAATTGTGAAGGCAAAGCGATTGAGATCCACTTAACGTCTTGACAGCCCCCCTCTCCGCTGTCCGCACCTTTCTTGTGATTCTCATTTCTCTTTTAGAGCTATCTGTAGACAGCTTACGCGTGACTATTATATTTACTTAGTTTTTCCGTTTTGAGCGGCCCTTCTTATCTTATAATCAGGAAGTTTGTTTTCTGTCATCCAGCAGCCCGAAAGAAATCATGGCAGCACTGGCACTGGCTTTGATCTTGTCTATTAATCAGAGCATGCCACGATTGCCGGAAGTAATTTTAATGACGTTTCCTTTTATCATCCAAACCTCTGATGCTTTTCTGCATACCCATTAGCAATTGTTTGCTTGAGTAGCTCCGATGAACATTTGATCAGGGACATTCTCGCTGCAGATTTGATAATGAACTGTGTTCTGTATATTATCAGAAATGCCGAAGCAATAGTAAGGGGAGTTTTTGCTTCCCACTTGCCGCGATACGGTGAGATCCTCGGAACTCGCTGGTGGAAGTAATCGGACTTTAACCGGTTATTCCTTTGATTCAGTTTGAACCGTATTGGACTGATGAGATATCCTCGCCAAGCGTAACTTACAGCGAAGAACTTCGCTTTTGCTGGTACCGCTTTTCGCACACCTGAAGCTGTTAGAATTGGCACACTGTATTCACTTGAGACGCGTTCGTATAGCTGTTATTGAGGCCAAGTTGAAACAACCGTGCGACCGATCTTTATACAAAGCGAAATAAACTTACGGTAGATGATACAGACAGGGGTTCGAGCAATCAGTCGCAGATTTAAAATCTGCCGAGCAAGAAACAATGTGAAAAACTGGGACGTGCTCCTAAGTAGTTGAGAAATTCACAGTTAACTTCTGGCGTTCAGATTACATGTGGGCTAGTATGAGATGAAATTCTCGAAGTCTATATACTTCCTTTCATCCAGCTTTCTTGGAGTTCTTCCGTAAATCTACGACTAATGCAGCTATTATTCTAGGAAATGAAGATGGTTGTCCTACTTAAAGGGGGTTAAAGTAAATTTTTCCATATAAGACGTGCATTTCGCCGACGATTTTTCGTCAAATATCCCACACTTTCTTAAGTTAGGCAACGAAGCAACCGTCTTAACTCCATTTTCACCTGCATCCCATCAATGTGGTGGCGACTCCTTTCTCCTACTGAAGGGCGCTTCTGCCTTTCTTTAATGCATGAACGCGACAACTTCAAGTTTTACACGCTTCATCTATTTGCTTTCGCGTTACTGTAAATCTTATCCCGAGCGTCGCTTCTTAAAATAATCGCCGGTGTATCAGCGTTCAACGCACACCGGTTGTAACGATTCACGTCTGATCATTGAGTTACGCGTAGACCAAAAACGGATCCACAAAATGAGAACAAGATTGGATCCAACAATTTCTAAGGTACTGTTACACAAATGCATCAATAATTACAAAAGGCAAACCTCAATCGTTCGCGACGATAGTTTCGTCCAGCAAAATCAATCACTTCTCAACAGTACCAACAAGGTCAAAGGTGAACCGTCACGCCAGCGGACTAGGACAAGAATGGCCACTCGCGCCGCGGACATTTAATGATATTGGTGCACCATGTAAGCGGCATTTCTCCGTTGGGAAAGATTTTATTTTTGGAAATAAAGTGACTCCGTCCAGTTGACTCAAGCTATTATCAACGCCTAAGTATGCCGTTTGTATTCACGCTAGTAGTTGCTCCGTGCAGTTGACTTAAGCTATCAACAACGTTGTAAAGGGAACACTGAAGAAAGTAAAATAAACTTGTATTGGGTCCGTTCAGGATGAGTTGTAAAGATATCCGTCACTTCCGGCAAAAAACTGAAATAACATAGTGGCAGCCGTCGAAGAAGTCTGCAGCTGGCAAAAACATAGACCAACAGTCATTGGAATCATAAGCGACATAGTTTTCATCAGGAATTAACGTAATATTTCCTGTACAATGCGATGTGAACACAACGTGGTCGAAAACTACAAAATCTATTATATCTCCAAAACCGCACGATATTGAGCGTTTCTGCAAAACGGAAAGATGTATTCCACCACGAAAATTCCGATGGAAACATTTTCAAAACGTAAAATCGATTAGGAAATCCAACATTATGCTTTCATCCAAAAAATTGGTGACATTTTTTCCAACTAAAGTGTTAATACGTGTAATTTTTAGGTACAACTGATTTTTCTTATTGCAACACTACTAGTATATTCGATTAAATCTGCATATTTGTCCCGTAATATGCATTTTAATATCTCATGAAAAATGTGAAAAATTACTTTTAGCATCCAAATGACCGTTTCCAACTCGTTTCGTCCTTCAAACACCATACTGGCGAACGACACAATTGCCAAATTTTCCATCATGAAGCCATTACTTTTGGGACTCATTCGATGTGTTCCAATTTTTCTATGAACGGCGCTTATTTTCAACTGATGTGCTGAAGGTACCTTGCCTGAAATTCCGATGTTAAAATTTCAAGAAATGTGTAAAATCGAGGATTCGCCTTTTGAACGACCTTCAAGACAAATCCCTTGGAAAGCAAAATTGGCGCATGCTGTGAAACTTCGTGTACAAGTCAATCTGAACGCAACGTGGTTGAAAATTGCAAATGTTACTAAATCTACAAAACAACGCAAAATTGGGTTTTTCTTCACGGGGCATTGTGTACTCCACTACGCGAATTCCGTAAAACTTATTAGGAGATCCATCGTTATGCTTCTATCAAAAAATGTGGCGACACATTTTCTTTAACAAAAGTTCGAATATGGACAATTTTATGTGCAACTGATTTTCTCATTGCAACACCACTGTTTTACTCGATGGAATCTCCATATTTTCCCGTACTATGCATTCTAATATTTCGTGAAAAATTTGAAATCTTTTTTTGCGCCTATATGATCGTTCCCAACTCCTTTCGGCCTTGAAACACTATGCCGGCGAACTACACAATTGCCGCAGTCTGCGTCTTCTTCAACTCAAGGTCGTGATTTTGAAGGCAACAGGTTAGGTACGGTTTTAACGAGCGCTTTCTCGGAGCTCTTTTTACATATTTGAGTGTTCTGAAGGTTCCTATGAGCTTCTTCTATCCTCCTTACGTGCAAGAAAATAAGTCCAAATTTTTTGGACCTCTCCTCATAGATTGACACCGCACTTCGTCCGGCAGCCCTGTAAATCACTCTTGAACTTTATCAAGTAATTCGGGGTTCCGTACAAAATTCGGGTCTCAAAGTCGCATTGAGAACCGCAGAAGTGGTTACGTGCATACCCTACGAAGCAGTATCGGCGCCTACATTTCCTGCGAAGAAAGCCCTCATCGCGATCTGTATGACGTTCTGCTTCATTTCCGCCACCTAAAAACACCAATTATCGCTACTAGCTCCCTTGGCCATGCATACTGTTCCCAGTCCCTCATCTCGTTTCTTGCCCAGAAGCCTGACCGACCCTCACTGATGTTCAGTAACCAGCTTTCTGTATCTGTCTACATTCAAAGATGGCTGTTACCCATCTAACCATCTTTAAACAATAACTAGGTGAGCCTGCGCATTCGGACTACCAGGACTTCTTCTGGTGTTAAAACTATCAGCAAAGAAGTGGTTTAGACATCTGAGGTCCATCATGAGAACCTCATCGAGTGCTGAAATCGCTAGTCCCTCAGCATCCAATCATGGTGTATCCCACTAACCGCCACACTTTTTCTGGACCTTTCTGTTGGTATCTCAACGTAGGAGGTAGTAAACTGGAGTGTTCGACAAACTTATTATTTGTGTTGCAAACTGTTGTGTTCAAGAACGACGGAAAATACCAGTAGTAAGTAAGCTTTATTAAAGCTACCGTTTCAAGTAACGTTACGGAAAACTCTCAGTCCACACGGTCCGGGCAGCCGATGTCCGCATGTGTTATCGATCGTTTGAAGGTCAGAGCAATCTGATTGGCCGACTGCATGGCTCACTTGCATTCGATTGGACACAACACAAACGTCTCATCACCAAAAAGTGTGACCTCGTCAGTGTTTGAATGGTTCAGCGTATGGGCTTGAGCGTGGGGTTCGGTAAGGTCTGATGAGTGTTGAATCGTTTGCTAACGAACCATGGTCACAGTGAGCTACGCTCAATTTATTAATCCAATAAATGTCTTTCTAAGTAGTCAGCGGCAGACAAGCGAATTCAGTTTTGGAGTGGTTGAATAGTTAGCGCTCATAAAAACTGGGTCGAATACGGTTCTAAACGGATAAGTATGAAAGGATGCACCTCTCATGTCGAGTGTGATAAACCCTCAGAAAACGAACAAACACTGTATGTACGATCTTCCACGAGGACGTTGAGCAACGCGTAGCAATAAACCAACGATCCCAAATAGTCAAAACGCGATTAGTTCAAAATGCCACGATACTACTGAACAAACGATCAAAGGTAATAAGTAAACACCCTCAACAGTTTTGATCGATGGATCGTTTCCTGGAGATAATTACAACTTGATGTCAAATATGCTAAAGATGAGCTCTAAGCACATAATACGGCGTTCATACACAACAAAGTACTTTCGAGCGATCAACGGGTTCATACTCAACAAAGACGAGCCGAGCTCCAAAACGGTAATGCAGCACCACTCAGGCAAAGTACAACAAGCGGCAAACGGCCGCCCGCACAACTGTCAATTGACGCGATAAAACAAGAACATCAAGGTCGAGGTCCAATTTGCGGCCAGAAACAGGGGCAGCAGAATGTACAGAGACAAACGTTTTTTGGAAATAGGGTCGGGTCGGATTTTCACATGACGGAACTTCGAAATTCGGTACATTGTGTCTGTACAATAAAACCAACAATTAGACACTGGTTAGTAATAGAGGACGAAAACAGAACTGAGTTCACCCAAGCAAATGGCCACTGGTTGAATCGGAGCAGAGCAATTGTTTGCGCATCAAGAAGTGGTGAGGACTATAAGTACCTCAGAAGAAAATAAGGAAAATGTCCAATTTTGGCATCTAGAAACTTACGGGGCTCAGACTGAATAATGGTAACAGAAACAGTAGCTATAGCTGATGTAAGAATTAAGATGATTAATGCAGTTCATTCAAAAATGGTGCTAAGAGAGATAATTTTTCAGACTAATCAAACACGTCACAGCAGTCTCAAAAAGAATGCAAAGGATCTCGACAAGATCAAAACTATGCTCCGATAACCGGCTGGTTTTCCAAACTTGCGGATGAGGTAGGAATAACAGCGATTGACCAGCTGATAAGGGGATCCGCGCACGTAGCAGCCTGGTGTTACCCTAGGGACGCCTCTAGGATACAAAATGTTCTAATATCCCGTTTTACGGTGCCACCTAAATTTATCACCGGCAGCTGACGTACCTGATTTTCATCATCAGGAAGTAATTCCGTGTTTATACCATTGAGCCGAACACCCTGGAGGACTTTCCGTGATCAATAAGAACCACATCGCCTACCTAAAACGAATTGGCCCACCGAGTCAAGGGACAATGACCAACAAATTACATTGAGTATCGTGAATATGCCCGGTTTAGTCATGAGAAGAAACGCATAGCAAACAAGCTCGTTTTCAGTGGTTCATCATCAGCCTAAATACAATACATTTATATAGGTTCGACAGGGGTAGTACATCAATAGGGTGAGGGATGGTAATTATTAATGTCAAGTTGGTCAGACTCATCAAATGTGTGGGCAGATAGGTGCTCTCACTTAACAGATCAATCCGGGTTATTGATGCATGGCCACGGGCGGTTCAATGCTTTAACAGGACGTTTTGGTGAACATAACGGGGGTGAGTGAAATCGAATTGCTATGGCCTCTGCGATTGCTAATAGACGACCTTTGACCCACTT
>LUCH01005763.1:18395-37590 GCA_013368495.1 Paragonimus heterotremus | reverse complement strand
ACGCTTGTCGCCTCGCTCCGTTATCGTTTCGTATTTGTATCTGTTTATCCTCGCGTTGACTTCGCAAGTCAACAATATATTCTTTGTCTACTCGCTGCAATATTCTCAACCGGTTATCGTCGGTTCGCTCGATCCTACATGCTTACTTAGAATATGTACAACACAGAAAATGCAGTGCCATGCACCCAAAAGTCAGTAATAGGTTGAAAACGCTTACAATACAGAAGAGGTAGATTTGGGTCAACATTGTCAGTATCAACAATAACGTGGGGCAGGTTGTGAGCAATAATTACATTAACAGGACAAATTAGTGCACACTGAGGAAATTTAAGCAAACTCGGTCAAACTTAAGTTTGCCCACTAAGACGTGAACGATCTGATTCATAAGCACTTCCGAAGATATCGTATACATAATTATTTAACTACCTGAAAACCCTTTGCATACTTAGGTCAGAAAAAATTGTGTCCAGAGGTATAATGTCCATGCATAAAAGAACACGCCCTAAAAAGGACTGACTTACAAACAACAACTCACCGTGATAATGAGAGCCTCAGGGCTTGGCAACAACCGGTGAACGTATCGATCAGAAGCAGTCCGCGTCGACAGTTTTGCCAGCTCACGAATAATTGCGTCATACGACTGCACTCAAGACTACACCATACGACCCAACAGATCCACCCAATTGACAAGACCACACGTATTGATCGGTCGTCTGTACCTGCATCACCGAGCCATGCAAGGTTAAATTGGAGAAACTTGCTTGGACAGCTCCGTGACATCGAAAATCAGCCGTGCGTAGGTTGTTGTATTCAGGCAATTACAACTCACCGGCGTGCTGACCATAATTTGACCCTTTTTAACGCGGAATTTTCCGCTGACTGTTTTCATAGGACCATGTGAAACAACAGATATTTAGCGACACCGTTGACAAGTAGTTAGGACTACAACGGCCAACTTGTAGGCATAATGTGAACCTTAGTGTGACCTGCTTGCCTTGTTTACTGCTCACTGTAATGACGCGTAAGATGGTGTGACTACATTTTATCAAAGAATTTGGTAAATTTATGTTTCGTGATCTCCCCAGTGAGTAGCAACTCATATGCTTTTCAGATGGCACTCAATAGTCACAGCGCCACAAAGTATGGTTGAACGCACAGACGTCTATGCTCGGCAGCCAGCCTACGTGCACCTTATCGGCTTCTACATGAATTTGTCTCAATGGTGATCATAAGGTTAATTATACCAACTTAGATATTCCCTCACGGCAACTCGAATACAGGGATAGCACAACATTGTGTCGCACCCAAAGAAGACTAGTGCTGCTCATATTTGGACCGCCACTTTGTCTCTCACAAAGTTCTGACAGGGATGTGGTCCCATATCAAATCACGGAATGTTTCAAACAAGTGATGCAGAGAAGCGTACTTTTTCCTATGAACACGACCATACATCACAGGTCGTCCACGACCCGGAAACTGATATAGCTACAGGCTACAACCGCATATGTGGACTGACAGACGACCTAATTGTGGCGGTTGGTTCCAAGCGTGGCATCGACGTTCGCCACATCAGCAAAATGTCTGAACAACTGCACTTGCTGCTTCTGTGCAAAGCATGTGTGTGTATCTATTATTGCTGTCATGCAGTACATTGCTTTTCTCTATATGGTTAAGAATTTGAGGGCAGATTTTCAGCAAAATCAACGTACGGGGGTTTCAACCGCTGGTGGGTGTTGCAAATATCCATTGTCTATATATACCTGCCATAAACATCCGCAACAAAATGCTTGAACTGAGCAGGTCGAGTGTTGTACAGGAACAGATGCATAGAGGCGCTCACTTGACTTGCAGTGATCCGATGACTTGTTGGATGCGTATTGTACCGGTAGGCAGTAAGGTCGTGGTTGTACTCTTATGTAAAAGAGCTAAAAACCAACATGGTTTTCCTTTCAACGACGTTGAAGCTTGAATAGCAGCGTGTATCACGCAAACTGTGCAATGGAAAACAAGTCAGCTCAACTCACTAAACACGTCATAATCAGCTGCTTTCGCTCCTACGTCGCTTGTATTTGATACACCGGTAGGTCATCTACCACGTAAACTCAGTAGTACTCATACTCACATTATCGTACTGCAAGCGTCCACTGCTTGATTTTTTGCTTGAAACAAGCACGTAGAAAACACCCAGGTCCTCCATATATTTATCTAAAAACCTTCTGAACTCCTTGAAGCTGGAAAACACCCGATCCCCGAATATGTCTTTGAATCCCTCTAGATAATCCATCAACTAAAATGAGACGTGGTGCGAAATCAACGTCCTCTAAAATAGGTCTTCAGGTTGTGTATCAGTGCATGCCTCATCAAATTTATATACAATGCATCATTTGTCAACATGCACACCGTCACAACGCCCGCTATTAATGTTTTCAATCTCGGCGCCAAATGAAGGAAAAACCAACTAACGGTCGGTTATAACAGACATCTCAAAGTTCTTGATCATTTCTGTCACGGAAACAATTTCCGAATTCATGAGCGATACCATCGAAATATTGACAGATATTTAAAGATCTCCCATTTTACCGCTGTTCGATGGCAGATTTAACTACCTACGGGTAATTTCTAACCATTTTCTGTAAAACCCACCTTAGCCATACAAACTGTGTGCCGTGGGTTGTTCCCAAGACAAACATTTATTCAAACATATAAATAAAGCTTTTTGTCGCTACTTTGTCAAGCCTTGTTTCCTTGAACTTAATCTGTCTTTAGGTCTTGCTGGTGAACGCCTATTTATCCGTACTCTTGGCTTGATTTTCATTTTATTGCATCGCGATTTCATGTTCTGTTGTATATGGCGCTGATATTGATTTTAATAAACTCGACAGTTATCACCGACGTTGTCGTTTTCTTTCCTCTAGTCTCCTAATATTTCTCTTTTTACTTTAGAATCTTGATAATAGCACGCTTGTCTGTAATACAGTCTTTCTGGATCAGAGTCGGTTGCTCAGCTGGTTGAGAATTTAACAGTCGCTTGGTGAGTTACGGACGTAACTGGTTCAGAGCTGGTTACCGACGGAGGTGGCGTAGCTGGAAGAGTTAGTAGACATCCGAGGTTATCATCCATATCAGTCAGTCACCTAGTCATGCCGACCAAAATATGCTCTAATAAATTTTACGTGTATGAAAAAGAGGGCGCAGTAAGATGGTCAAAAATTTCGGTTGCAGTGCGTTCACTTTTCCGTCGCAATAATACATAGTAGAACCACTAACCAAACACGCCATTCTAATCGATTTAGACATTGGGAAATTCTGAACTACATACGCTCATAACTGTTTTGACAATGGTAAGTGTAAAACGGTTATAATTGATGTCGGAACAGATCAGAAGAAATACTGACTGCAGGTTCACGAAAAATAAAACCAAGAAACGTTCGTAACTGAATCTCCTTCAGGCCTAACTCTGGAAAATTGTAAACCCCGGAGAAGGCTGGGAGTGTCTTTAATTCTTTCAGTTGAGGAGTTAAGTTGCATATGACATGGTTATATCAATGTACTGCTGATCACAAATGCGTGAGTTATTCCTGTTAAGTTTTAAAAAAGTTACCACCATCACTATTCGTGCCGTAGGTAACAGGAGGAGTTGAAATGCCACTTGACTTAATCATGGTAAAGATTTTTAACACAGCAACAGATGCTAAAAGTGAGGGTGCACTCTCTACAGGTATCGGGATACATTAAATTACGAGCCTAAGTGGCTTGGATGTTTACGTTATCTTACACTTCTTGATGGTGTGAAGTAAATTTGTTAATACCGTTTCACTCTGATCATTGTAGCATAACGTGGTGTAACAAACTGTACATGTTATTCGGAAACCTTCGGTGACATACAGACTTTTCAAGGTTCCGTTTTAATTTGAACGATTCAGTTGTTTTGCTTAATGCAACGTGGTGGTAGTTGGATGTAAACAAGTTGAGTTTCTGAGACGTTTGGAAACCTAGTGTTCAAAAACAGTATACTGGCGATTCAAACTGCCACACAACAGTGGCAACACAAATTAATGTTGCCATAAAGGTGAAAAAAAGAGTGGTGTTTCTTTACTGGCCCTCATCGTTCCCTCTCATCGAGTCAGCTCCAGCTGGTGTTTATACGCTCAACTCGTTCGTTTTGTTGCACACTGTTCTCGTTGATTATTTCTGTTGCGAATCCGGTAACAATTTGTATACATTGGTATCATCGACCTGCCCTTTACAGCACACCTTCTAGTTTAGTGTATCTGTAACACTCACCGTAACGGTCCACCACAGTGCACCAAACCTGATGACTCGGTCCTAGCCATCCATTCTTCTTGTATCTGGTCAGCAGACACTACACTTTAACTGTCTTATCCTTGCACACACCCTCCTGCCAACTTTTGAGGTCACAGACCTACATCAAGCGTTTCACAGCCTAACACGTGAACCGACAGTCTCGGTTCAGTCTGTAGTTACAATCCCCGTTAAGTGTTTCTTATCCTTCCTCATCCGACGAACAGCGACTCCTATTCGGTAAACACCGCGGGTGCAGATACCTCATATACACGCGCACATCAACCGACACTTCTCATGCATGAGCCGAATCGCGTATGATGCTCACACACGAAAAAACGAAGTTCGCAGATGAGTAACACAACAGCATCGCCGCATATGGGATAGTGAACGCTTTAGCAGCGTGTTAAGTACGAAGACGGGAGCCACACCATAACTCCAGAGTTCCACATCGAATCGATGTGATCTTTCTTCTTCGATTTTCCCGACGAACATCTAAATATCGGTATCCACAATTTTATCAATCAGGAAATTGTGTATTGTTGCATGTGGATCTGCCTTGCTTGTCTGTTTCTTACCATCACAACGATTGTACTTATTCTAACTATAGAAATCACTCATCAACTGTGCGCCCCTTTTTGTCAGAAATGGTCAGTTTCGAGCCGTGATGATTTATCTATAACCAAACACCCACTACGTGACACCAACTTTGCTTACAACACCTACTGTATTTATCCTTTTCATCCAGTCGGAACCACGAAGCTTTCATAATGGCCTGTTACCTGTCATTTGTGTTCTACTAACTAATGCGAATAAACCATCTTTTAGATCAAACTTGCCTCACTTGAGATGATGACAAATAACTTACGTGAACCTCTTTTCCAGCAACATAGGGTACATCGACTGTGTGCATCAAATGATACACAAGTCATTTGGTACAGATTTACTGTGAAATTCAACGAAGCCCAAAGAAGTGAGAGTAAAACTTCTGCATATCCACTTTCCATAGACTACCATTGTCCTACAGACAATGCAGCCAAACAACCTTCATACAATCAAACGGCCGTAATATTTTCTGAGATCTCGATCCAGACGGATAGGTCGTGAGGACCACGGTTTAATTACTGAGCACGACTCGTCGTTTTTACTCCACTGTCAGTACCAACTGTCAACATTTGATGTGTTAGCATGTAGGAAGAAATGCGTGTGATGTAGGCGACGTGAATGAATTACAGTAACTTCATTGGAGAATAGCTGTATTAACAGAACGCATGGGGTTGGGAGGATGACCACGTTTATCAGGAAATGCTCGAACATGTAGTATATGTAGCCTAGTTTGGGACCAAAGATTATAACGAATAGAAGAGTGGCCTACGTGTTGATATTTAATGAGGGCAACTCGAAACGGCCTCATCGTAACTTTCGGATAGTTTGAAACAGCAAAATTTGATGATCTAGACTATCATAATAAGTCAAAGACGAGTGCACGGTATGAGCGCTTGTTGTGAACAATGAGTTGCATTGTCGAATGAAACTGGATAAAACTCATATCAGACATCTAATAAAGTTATGCATAACAGCGTGCAAGCAGAAAAATGGGAGCGCACGGTTGCAACCTAGGTCGTCGGTCATTAAATGCTTTCACAAGTAAAGGGTTATTCAGAAAGTGAACCATGAAATCAGTATCATTAATAAAAGCGGAATATCACCGGCTTAAAGTAGCAATAGCTGCTGTAAATTGTGCGCCTCTGTGGAACATAACTGCGCCTCACCACATCATAATTGGCTTTCCAATCTCGCAAACTAACATGACACAAAGTCTCAATGAGAAATAGCAGTTTAAACGTATCTTTTGTTTGTTCTTTCGACAGATAGTTCACTGTATGACGTGCTTTACTACATGACGTGCTTTGCTATAGTTGAAAACTGACAACGCCTGATCACACGTTGAGAATAAAATAAATTTCTTAATCTAAATCATATTTACAAACTACTGACGTGTTATCACTGTGTGAGTAATCATGGACTATCAGCATTAAAACATAGTCATGAACAATAAATGTCTCACAGGTTTACACATTTGGTTTTGGACACTGTTGAAATAAATGTGACAACTTTATAGAGGAGTCACATGCTGTAGCTGTACGATTCATTTTTAGTTGATTGCCGCTGCTGAGAACTAGCTTTCACGAAGAAGCTCGTCCACTTCTCCCCAATCGATGAAGCCAATGCTGTGCGCACCGTCTTCTGTATATTGATCACTTTCATCGACTGATCGAAGAGTAATTGGGGGCCTTGAATCCTGAGTATATAAAGAAGTGGAAGCTGTCTGAGTAAACAATCGACAGTTCGCAACAAAACCATGAATACGGTTGTGTTTAACTACTAATCCACATCGATGAGTAGTATAAAGGACTAAACACGATGTAAAATGCCAAGGCCCGTACATACTGAAGCAGAGGTACAGGAAGACGGGGTGAAAAATGTAGTGATTGCGATTCACAACCGAACATTGTATGTTATTACTGTTTTACCGTATGAAAAAATTAGGTTGCATATAATACTGATTACATTACGATTTCGTTGGCTAACGTGCACCGTTATTAACACTAGGTTTGAGCTAAGCACATTTTCGATCATTGTTGTTCATTCCTAACTACCACGAATAAGTTACGATTTCAGTAAACTCTAGGACAACCGCACCAATTGGGTAATGTATACAGCAAATTGCTTTTCGTCTTACAGTATAATAGGGTAGAAACATTCAGTTGCAATTACAGCCTGGATGATTCAAGAAATAAAGTTAACAAAGACAATTCAACTTTAGTGCTGTTTCAACATTGTGATAAGACTGAGGAAATTAAAAAGTGAGTAAAAATAAGTACTGCGGTAAAAACCGGGGGCGATGGTTAATGATTAGCTTTGACATAAAAATGTCTCATGACAAACTACGTGCATGTAACACAATTACTCATTGCACATTGGAAAAAATATTTTCAAGCGGCGCACCGGAAAGTACATGTACGCTTTAGCATATGACAAGAGAATGATAGAAATAATGAGCAGTAAACACGTGAAGCTGGCGAGACAATGATTCCACATGCCATGCAAATCTTCCTACTCAAAAACGTCCACTAACATTTTCATCCAGACATTTGAAACAGAGGAGAAATATGATGAAGCTGATAATCCCCTATATTGCAGACGAATATTTTCCGAGTGTAACATGTACGACGAAAGAGATTTACTTTAATAAGCGTTGAAAATTGAGAGTTCGCCTCACAGAAATTTAGTAAACAAGTAACCATAGAAATCTGGCTAGTCAGTAATCCCACTAAATAGTATGTAGATCATTCGTGGTAAATTGAAGACAATCAACCGAAAGGTACGTTTAACTTAGTTGTAGATACCCGACCATTAAAACGCACAGCCTTGTGATAGTGACATCAGTGTCTTCATTGCAACTTGTATTTCGAACTTACAAATTACGTAAAACAATGTCAACCGGATTTATTGCAACCATCTTGATGGTGTCGGTGAGGGGAAACTTGTAACAGTTGCGTAATCCTAACTCCACATAGTAAAACACAGTAGAATAATGGACCACAAAATGAATGTAACACATAGCATGAAACTAAAATAGGAGGTAAGATGAAATCAGAATACGAAAAAAGAACAACTGTAAAATGGACAAAATACAGGAAACATACGCAATTCGAAACACAATTATTTGCAAGCAGTGACATTGGGGACTGTCTATCACTTCGGACTATTTCACAGCGTCACCTGGTGTGAGGGCTCTGAATAAAATCACCAATGTACGCATAAAGATATTGCTCTGTCAAACACTTTTGACGCTATCTTAATTGATTCTGTCAGACCGTTGCAAATTGGCAAAACATGACACGGATACAGGTAGTCCGGCATTGATCGTGTGAAATCTAAGACGATCCTGGCTGCAACCGTGTTTTGTCGTTTGTATGATTTCTACGCGCGATTCTGCGTACGCCTTTTATGGGAGATCTGATATGAGCTGAATGCCACTTCTTCAGTCGTGCAACTAAATGCACGAAGCAAATGCTTACCCTTTTCCCAACGATTCGTCTATCATTATATTCTCCAAAGTTGTTTCGTTTCAAGTGTGGTTTAACGGACTCAAAGGTCCTGCGCACTTTGCTTGGCGCGCTCTTGAGTGCCGTCGAGTGAGCTGTAGCCCATCTCGTGTTCCATACCTTTCCTCTGTTAGTTGTTGTCATTGACCCCAGATGAGGCTAGAGCCTACCACTTATCATATTTCCAAACATTGCTGGAAATACACAGTCTGTTTCTAAACCCTACTGAGTTCTTATAGTTTGATGCCCGTTGGTATTACACATCGACTCCTCTTCAGGGGAGGCGTTTGAAATTGTTAGTGGACGAGGGTCAACAGCACACCTACTTGTCCAATCCGGTTGCTTCATCTGGCGCTTCAGCTCCGTTTAGGGGCCTGGGAGGCTGGGCTTCAGACTAACCACAAAACTACACCTCAGAGGATATAAAAATCGACTTGTGAACAACATCTGGGTACTTGCCCAAATGAAGCGGCCTTTCCAAATAGGGAAGTTAGGGGAAGGTGTAAACACATGTTTTGGCTGTGCTTTATCTGGGAGCTGGATATCTTTCAGTTTGTGAAAGGCAAAACTAGTCTTATTTACATGACAGCCCTACAATGGTATTTATGAATGGATTATACAGGAAACGTGACGGACGAAAATGTCTACAGAAACATTCTTATTGAATACACCACATCGATTTCTTTGACATGTGTGGAAGACATGTAGATTTAATAATAAAAATAACCTTGACTGTAGACTTCGTAGTTATTTCACTGCCTGAAAAGACTGGCGACGGACAAGATGATATCGGGCATATCAGTTCATCATTTCTATCCAGAATGCGTTTCACATTACTCCCCACAGACCAGTCACTCAAAATGGTGGTTTGTTGGTCTTCTTCGTCCGATTGCAACGCCAACGTTGAGGATCCCATTGGTTGAGACTGCTTTCTTCCTGATAAAACAAAAGACACCAAAAATAATTAGCAAAGACGGTCAGAAAATTGAAGCTGAACCACACTATGGAATTAGACTTTCAGCAGGAGCTGTTTATCATTTTTACGCCAAACTGACATCGACCATAATCGTCAGCATTCCTGATTATTACTAATGTCGCCTGTTGAGCATAACAGGTAAAAATCAAATAGCACTCCATGTTCATCATTAAATAGGAGCAACAAACCACAATTTCAGAGGCACTTTCCCAAGTCCCGAAGAATTTCCCTAAACTACACAACCTTGAAACAGCTAACGCGATCTGAATAACTGTTGTTTTGAAATGAACTTGCTGGTTGTGAAACTTGCTGTCTGGAAATTCACTGTCATCCTGAACTAGATAACTCAGTTTTCTTGAAAACATCAAGTCTACTCGCAACTGTCCAGCCAACAGCGAATTCGCAATTAGGAAAGTACCAAACGTTGTAACCTAATGGACGACACACAAATCGTCTTCTAAGGGCTTAACAGTCCATACCGAACAAGAACAGTGACTTGCTATCTGGAAAGGCAACACAGCTGATCAATGGTAAATGTAGGCGAATGTTCAAATGTGATAGGATTCCCTGACTTTAAAGGAAACTGCGATTAAATTTGTATACGTCAGCACCACTTCGAAAGCGTTTAGCGCTAGCCGAAACGACGTACGGATATTTCTGAATCAGTTCTTAGTGGGACACATTAGAATCCCGCGAAAAGTTTGACAGCACTTAGAAAAATGGACGATTAATAAATAAGCGGCTTATTTTAATATAAGCCTTTTACTAATTCATGGATTATACTGGGAATAGATGGTGACACTGTTTCAGAACGATATTCTTTTTGACAATAATTATTGTCTGGACGCTCACCGTCCTAACTGAAGTTGTAACCACAGCATAACGGTGTGAACACAGTCTGGTCGAATATGAAAAACTGACAGCAACTGACAGAAGAATCAGCATGGTAGTCCAGTGACCTCCACCCCATCAACTGCAGGAGACGTTCCTGGATCACCATTCCTAAATTTTCTCAGAGACCATAGACTAAAGCATCTGGTCATCCATCTACTATCAGTAACTTCACTAGTGGTCATTGAAGGCAACTGCGTGCAAACTGGTATATGCACACCCGCAATCCGGCCAGATACAAAGTACTTATTTAGATCAGTGAATCAGTGGATCTCCGTTTGCTCATGCGGTAGAATAAATACTATGAAAGTGAACAAACGCACACATTCTAAGACGGAAAAGATGGAAGTATGAAAGTGGTTTACGTCATGAAATCAAAGGTTTAAACGAAGAAATTTACTGAAACTAGCTACTTTAAATACGTCACTGATGAGTATTGAGAGATTTCGTTAACTTCAAGTACATCGGGAATCCACACGGTCTGGCCAACAGTCTTTTGTCAGTTACTCACGATTGAATCAGTTACACAACATTTTATATCATCACGGTTGTCAAGCGAGCAAAATCAAGAGTAATTCGTCACATAATTATGCCATTCGATTCAGAATTGGAAAGCAATCAGATGACTGAATTAACTTCTGGCCGTGTCAAATTAGTAATGGAAGCCACGTTAACCGTGGGGTCTAGACAAATATGTCACTGCTCGAACAACTGTGGATTGTGCAGCCGAATTGTGATCGCTTCAGATGTGTGTTGCCTAAATGTGCGACCACATTTTGTGTTAACTCTTTTATAGGCTAATGTGGAACAGGTCACTTCGGTCGCACAAACAGGAACTTCTATCAGAGGACGCGTGAGTACCACCCTACATTACTGGCTAAGGGCGAGCTGAGGTCCATTCCCAGTCTAATTTCGGCGCACCTCGTTAAGACAACGCACCAAAAGTCACCGGAAGTGGCTGTCCTGTCCATTCACCGTCTGGCCAGCTGTCACTCTAAAGGATTCACATTTCGTGTTCTGGCCACTGTTAAGGTGATTAGAATTCGGCTGCACAATCCACAGTTGTGCGGTCAGTGACATATTTGTGCAGGCAGCAAGGTTAACGTGGCTTCCATTACTAATTTGACACGGCCAGAAGTTAACTCAGTCGTCTGATTGCTTTCAAATTCTGAACCGAATGGCATAATTATGTGACGAATTACTCTTGATTTTGCCCACCTGACAACCGTGATTATATAAAATGTTGTATAACTGGTTCGATGACGATTAACTAAAAACAGATTGTCCATCAAACCGTGTTTACTTTCGGTGAACTCATGGGAGGTATTTAAAACGTATTTTCAATTCGAACACCACTCGTGTTCGGTCGCAGTATTTATATCTGGATAGATTTTGAAGCCAATCTATTTCGAAGAGAAGCATCAGACTTGAAAATCAATCCCGGTGCTACCCGTCAGTGATGGATATTCTTATCATAACCGACAATAAAACTTTGGGAATACTTTCGTGGATCACGTTCGTGGACCACTGCCTTATAGGCCTAATACTACGCACAGCTGAGTCATCATATCTAAACGTCTAACCACTTTCGCTTGTGAGTAGTAGTCAAGTTGCCCGGTCCTCTCGATATCAGACAAAATTACTGTCTGTTGACTTTCATTGATAACCCCGCGATTATGACTATCTATAAAGGTCAAAATCTCCGACCTCATTAAACATGCTAGGCGATATTTCAAATTGCTGGTGAATAGTCGAGGATTTGGTTAGTTTCAAGTTGAACTATATAATCTGTTACTGATAAGTAGTTTGGCGGATCTGATAATTTAGAAAGGACCCAATTGCGAAAAAGCTAAACTTCGGCTTGGTAGCTTCGTGGAATCGTAGCTCAATTGATAGAGCATTTGTCACGCTTGGTCATGTTGCTTCTGTCACTGGTTCGAATTCAGCCGAAGTCCAGGTTTTTCGCAATTGGGTCTCTTCTATATATCACCTTGTTCGGAACCTACAAAATTTGCATATTTTTATGAACCGTATCTAAAATTAGACGGTTTCCATGTGAAGGTTTCTGTTATGTATCACTTAAGTTACTGGCCGGGGCGCAAAGAATGTGACACACTGAAATAAAGAACTGTTGCAACCAGCATAAACACTTCAGAAGGAAAACAGCAAACAATTTCCAGAGTTCGGTTGGACGTAGATGGATAGTGAGCCATGACCTATGTCACCTACCAACAACCTGGGAGGCGTGACCACGGTAAAGCTGTTGGGTGTCAAGTCCATGACCAGGTCGTCGAGAGTCAGAAGATTTAGCTAATCCAATTGAAATTTTCTGAGTTGCTGGTAAAGTCTTCCGACCAGAAACGTTTCGGGAAGTCCGAATTGCAGTCCCGCGGGAAACACGCTGATCGCATCTTGAATTCTAGGGACAGAATTTTGTGAAAGTTAGCCGCAGCAAAACAAATTGGTACTGAGAAAGAAAAAGCCGTCGAACAGAATCTCTCGAAATGTTACGAGCTGCGGAGCCGTTCACTACAATCGATGAGTATAGATGACCATCCCTCAGGTTAGTTCACATGAAATGCTTACCTACAGTTCGCACTAGATGACAAACTAGTTATTCCTCAAGGAACGCTTCAAACCTAAAATGTGAAAATAACCGTACAGTGAAAATCGTCCAAACTACTATGCATTCGAAGGCAATCGACTGTTACAGTCGGTAGCCGTTCTTAATCCACGAAAAACCTAATGAAACAAGGACAACGGTTACAACTCTGAATCCAATTAACCGCCATCTATTGTAATTGATCGGGATGTAGACAGATTATGATGCCTAATCATCATCATTATCATCACCAAAGACAGCAATCACTCACATAAATGTCTGACTGTTATAAAATCATGAAAAATAATAAATCCTGGCTATCTGAAACGGTCCTTACAACTAACTGAGTCCATACTCAAACATTCAACATCGAGGTGCCTAAATCTTGCAAACAAACAACTGCGCTTCAAATGAACATAACACAATATGAAATAGAGAGTTACCTCTCGGTTTTCACTCTTTTGTTATTGAACAAATTTAGTGCACAGATAAACCGTCCAAACAGGAAGAACATTCACGTCAACGTCAGCTGCTGTCTGACCAAGGGGCCGGCAGACATACGCTTACCAACATGTCTAGCCCATGGGAAACTAGCTTCGTTTTCGGTATGTAAGTCAATAAATGTGTATGCCGTGCCCCAAGTAGGTTAAGAGAGACACCGGCGCAGTACTTAGTATGCCAGACAATCAAGTTGTACTCTAAGTAGGTCTAACTTCACACATCCCTGTAGGCTCAACAACGGAGGGTGCATAAACCCCGAAGTGACAGCTGTCTGCCAGTCGGTGCTAACTGATATGCGTAAGTAACCATAAGCGCCATATTCGAAAGGTGTGCACTGGATGAGCTCCGGGTGCCAGGTGATTCCACTGTACGGGGCCACCTGAACATGTCAATATGTCTCACAATGTTGAGTTCATTACGTCCAAAAGCCTCGCTTTTAGAAAATGTCCAGGTATGGTTGCCAAGCTATGACAGTACTAGTTACCGCACACTTTCCTAGTTGCTCATAACAAAGAGCGATTCAATCAAACTCACGTCGGACGTTTAGGAACATAGCTTTGAAAATTACAGCTAGTAATAACAGCCGAAAGGACAAACATCAGATGGATAGAATTAGTGTTCAAGAGTACTGACATATGATGGGGCAATACTTAGAGTGAAGATAGATTGCTTAGTCAAATTTTTCCTGAAAAAAATAAGTGGTTTTGGGACCAAGCCAAAAAATCATTTCGAGTGAAGAGAAAAGCGGAAATTGTTACAATCTTCTACAAACTGTAAGCAGTGAAAAATAATCGGAAGTAATATGAGGTGTGAAAGATTAATGAAAGGAAGAGTATTTAGTTAAAACACATATCACTTAGTTGAAAAGAATGCCAAACAGACTAATAGAATGAATAACTCCCCTCAATGAAAAGAAACAGGGAACATAAACATCGGTCAAAAAATTGTAAATTACCGGGGGACTGGTATACGATGAATGAAATAACATAACTAACCACAACGGGGATAGATATTTCGCAGTAGATTTAGACGTTTTCACTGAAGCACGTTTATTCAGCATATAAAAAGGAAACCTGACGATTTGGTTGAAGATTATGAGGAGTTTTAAACACAAGTTACGAGATCTTTATTTAGTGTGAATGGTGAGAGGTACTCACAGCAACCTCGGTACATAATCTAAACACAAACCAAAAAACGTTCATCCTAGGTAGGCCAACATCGTTACATATGGTGTGAATTCACACACCGTTGCGTCAGCTGCTGTAGCTTGCACACACGGAAATGGTAGCAGGACAAAAAAGCAAGCACTACATTGGAGTTTGTCTGATGAATAATGGTCACTCAATTCTAGAACCATACATGGAGCACGGTTGAATAAGTAGACAAAAATGAGTTAACAAACGAGATGAGCAGCCAAACAGATGGAATCACATGTTTGGCTGTTTAGGCAATATTACTTGACAGTCACTAACGACAACGAACAAAATGTCGCTCACGCAGATATAACAGGCAAGAAGTCTTCACGTTCCCTTGGTACACAATGCTCCAAACTTCGTTGGTTAGTGTGTAGTGATTTAAAGAATTGACAGTGTGCAGAAATAAGCTTACTGGGCAGGGACGCACACTGTGTAACTTAAAACAAGCAACGTCTCAGAAAACCCATCAACAAGCAGGTGAGTAATAAGAAGACAAATTTATACATTGTGACCGCAAAAAACGCTTGGCTTGTGAAACTGTTTATTTCATGAAAAATCGTACAGGTTATGCTAAGACATATGACCACGAACGCGTGCACTCGTTTGCACGACTGACGTGTACTCACACACACTGTCATTCGCCCTGGCAGCACGTTCTCCATAGTGCGTATTCTAATAGTCCATTCTCGTCCATCACTTTCCTGACGTTCATACTTGCCCCTTAGTTCTCACATATGCGCACTATACTACTCACGAACAAGACTGTCTGTTATACAACAGATATACATTGAACACCATACACTTCTGACTACAAATTTGGCAAAGAGATAAACATTTCGGGCAGCCTTTCCGAAAAGAAAACATTAAGCCACAGTTCTAACATTGTCAGAGCTTGCCAATAGTGCACACCCCCGACAGCATCAAGATTTTAACTGTGACCCTACGTTCTTATGATGTGACGGTGCTCGGCACGTCGCGGTTGACCTTAGATTAGCGACGACCAGATCACCATACTTAAACACCCAGGCACCTCAGAGTGACAGTGACCTGTCTTTACAGAACGTACAAAAATGAGGCTAAACACTGAGCATATATCAATATGTGTAACTTATCAACAATAGATAGTAACTTGTTCTGTTCCATAGTACATATATCGTGATTGGGTTTTTATCGTAACTTACATGTTTTGGTGGTTTGTTTCCGACTGACGGTGCTGCAAGGGTTCCCGTCACAACACATTCGGATAGAACCTACGGGAGGTAACGAAATATATCAGTTTGAACAATTACACATCGACAAGCCGCGCATAGTGAACATAAAGGTGGAAATCACTATCAATGAAGAAAAAACAACAAAATATGATATAATCCTGATCATTATTCTCAAGTCAACAATGAGAGGACAGTGAACGATGGTGGAAAACACTTGGAGGGAAATTTTCCCGGTCTTTTTGGATACGATTTTGTAGATGGCATCTTATCTGTTGCCAACCAGGCGAACTTAATAGGCTGCACGGTCAGACCACATTCCGCTGCCTTACTGAAAGGCGCATTTAATAAAATTGACCCGATCAGCTCGTCACTTAACTGTAGTGATGAAAACCAACAATGATGCTTGTTCTAGGTAATTGAAAGGCGCACCCAGTAAATCTAGTCCCATGGTTTGGATGTTTTCATAGAAATTCAACCATTTGGCGTCTAACAAGTACACACCATATCGTCGTTTATACCCCAAATGTTTAACGGCCAGTCTTGACTTTCGACTACAGATTTGCGAGAACGGGGTATTGTAAATGAGATGAAGGAATACACGAGACTGAGTTGACATACTTTATCCACAAATTTAATGGTCTCATCACATCTGCGTGCACTGAATGTGGAACGACGTTGAGTTCGGGCGAGATCTCGCTTCCGATAGAGAGACGCAGAGGAAGCACGCGGTCGGTTTTGCGATGTCAGATCCACTGGAGGGATTCTATGATGTATGACAGATTGCTCGACTTCTGATCTGACGAGCACATCTTTTCGTACTGGTTTTGAAGGCAGTCGACATGCTGAAGACGGCCGGTTGCGTACAGCTTCATTTGTAACACTTCAAATTAATAACAAAAAATAAATAAAGTGGATGTCAGAGTGAACGAAAGTTATACTTCTGATAAAATATTTCGTCCGGTTATGTGCTCGTAAACGGGAAACTTCAAGACCTAAATTTAGCATAAAATGACGGAAAAAGTACCAGTTCTGGTACATCGTCACCCACCCGCTACCTTGTAGTACAGGCTTTCAAGGCAAAGGTTTTGGTTGAGAACACTAATCGTTCTCCTGTCTAAGTCTCAGCGTCCTGGCAGTATCTCGGCCAACACTCAACTATACATATTCACAACAATGATGACCTGGCTTAGATAAAGGAATTCGTTGACGAAGGGGTTGGCCACTGTAGACCGCGTCCGTCTGCCAGGCTAAGGACCTCGCGACTCACAGAGCCGGTGGCTAGAGATGTTAGGCGTGATGGTGGCTGATCGAGCTCAGTGGTGTAAATGCTATCGTTGTTTGGTCGAGTTGTCTCTGAAGTGAATGCACTTAATAACGCGTGGCAGTGGGAGCCGTAAGAAAGCTGTCTTGCTGATGAAGCCTGACTTTCATTTACAATGTAATTATTATTCTGCAGAGTATAGGGTATTTTGATGTTGAATGTATGAATGTAGACATTCTTAGGTAGTTAGGTCCTTCCCCGCCCATTTTTTCCCTTCTCTCTTTCTACACAGAGTCTGATTTTTTTCTTCGTGGTTGTGTAGCAGTTAAGCATCAATGTGAACCACTGATGTGTTGCTGTCTATGATGATGATGAGGAGGAGGAAATGATTAGAATCATCTGACCCTTTCTTGATGTAATTAGTGAGGTAGTTCGTTTAAAATAATTATGTACAGTGCTTACCTCAAAGCATCAATGGCCTGCTTTGACTTCAGCCCGTATTTTTCTTCATTATTGACGTTCAAATTGATACTGAAATTAGGAGGGATGTAATTTCACATACTCTGTTTCCGATCAGACTTCACGGTCATAAGTAGAAGTGTGTCCAAGTCTAAAGTGAGGATAAAACTAGACCGTGTAAACACGGGACGGGTTAAGTCACAGTGACTGAAGTATACGAAACTATATGAAAATATCAAGCTTCTAAAACATTGTAAGGTTCAGACGAGTCCATTTCAAGAATGGGGGACTGGCTTTAACTGTGGAGCTGATCAACTGACAGGAAGTCAAAAACAATTGCCCGATCTATAGGGGGATTTTTGTGGCTGGGGAGGTAGCTACTAATGTGATTTTTCCTAGGCTGTTGCTGTGATAAACACCTGTTAGTGCTAACGTTTTTAAACTGAACTTTTCCGTTCAACTTGACCAAAGATTACAGTGTGCAGAGCATTCTGGTCAACTGTTGATTGTAGCTTTTCAGTTTCTGATCAAAACAGAAGAATTGCCATAATTTACATGTCTGTCATGTTTTACTTAACTTAATTCGTACACTCCTTACAAAAGACAATTCACTCCTTACCATGCTACTATCGTTTTTTGAGATGTTGGGTCATTATCAACTGTAGTGAACTTGTTTCGTGCTCGACTGCGATGTTTGAGTCACACTTCACTTTAAGTATTCTAATTAATTTGTCTCTATTTTAAACCAGGTTCCCATTTTTGAAACGGAACTCTATTTGTTTGCATTATTCTCACATGCTACTATATTATTTCGTACCCTTCTACTACGGCCCGACAAAAAGTCGGATGCATGTAAAGAGAAATTTTTCTGCAACATATGATGTTCTGATGATTATAGTATTCGGTATCTGTTTAGATTTTTACTGTCCATCTTATTTTGCTTATTATGATACAGACTTCACCTATCGTGTAAATTATTAACTGAATCAAGACAATACATATATGTGTACATAAATATGTATAAATAAATGTTTAAAATAACGACACATGAAGTCAATGATAGCCAGTGCATCGATGATCTCGATAATGTTTTCAATCGATGGAAGACCTCGTCAAGCAAGGGGTAGAAGAGCTATTGCCTCAATAACTTGACAGCATATCATACTATAATGTACAATTGTTCATGTTTGTTGTATAGCGCACAAAAAAGTTTACGTAAACTCGGTGTATAATGTTTAGATGTGGAACAGAACAACCCACTCGATCTCAATCAGAGACCATGTAGTCGGAAATGTTTGTGCTTATATAACTATATGGATAACTATACACAGCTATGCCCACATTAGAATGTAAGTCAAGCGGAGAAGAAGTCACATTTGGATAAGATGAATGCATTCGGCAAACATTTATTTCAGAAAGTAGTATGCTCCAAACAGTTCTAGCAGAACCGTTAAAAGACGGACACTGGTAAATGTTATCACTTTAATTTAAATCGTTGGTACCAAAAAACAATGAGAGTAACAAAAGTTTTAACTAGTCCACTGACACAAACAGATTAATTTGGCTTTTGTTTATCACCGGAACTCATATACCAACAAACGTAGGCTGATAAGTTTCCATTACGAACACCTACATTTGTGAAAGCAACGCATATATATATATATATATATATATATATATATAT